>OMLC01082012.1:0-16197 GCA_900302585.1 Regalecus glesne
TCCCGGCACAAGGGGATTCTCTCGGTCTGGGACTCAACGGGTCATGTTTATGACACGGGAGTTATTGAGTTCCAAACCCCGAACCCCCAATAGGTTAACCAGACATACAGACGGACAGAGAGACAGACAGAGAGCCAGATAGACAGACAGAGAGACAGACGGAAAGATAGACAGATATATGAATATATACATAGATAGATGTTACACGGGAGTTTTTGAGCTGCAAACCCGAACCCCCAATAGGTTAACCGGACATACAGAGAGACAGACAGAGAGACAGATAGACAGAGAGACAGACGGACATACAGACAGATGGACGGATAGACAGATACACACACACACACACACACACACACACACACACACACACACACACACACACACACACACACACACACACACACACACACACACACACACACACACACATATATATATATATATATGCATACTTATCAAGAGGCTAAATGTGGCTTTCAGGAAAAACAGCTTTAATTGCTTAATAATGTGTCTAACAATTCATCCGTATCCCTTTTCCCCTGTTTGTGCCCTGTGTTGAATTTGATTCCCCCTGTGTTCTCCCTAATCTGTTGAATTTTCTATCCCTTTACCTGCTGAGGATGGAGAAATGGCAAGTGTGGACATTCTGACAGATCTGATTTGTCAAGCTATTACCCCAGGTATGGGCTCCGGCGGCTCCACCGGGCAACGTTACTCGATAAAATAAATACGCATTAGCCCCTGCCTGCATCAGCCGCTGACATTTTGCCCATCCTTTGTCACATCCTCTTACAGTGTGCAAATTACCCTCAGTCAAAAAGGTAGGAAAAAAATCTCTTGCTTCTGAGGAAGGTTTAAGTGCTTGTGTGTGTAGGGGTGTCTGTGTGGGTGTATGTGTGTGCGTGGATGCGCATTAAATTGCAGCACAAAACATTTGAGCTGTGATAAAAGCCATTAGCGTCTTCAATAAGGTGGAAAAGTGTGTGCACATGTGTTGGAGTTGCAAATCCCATGGGTGATGGGAAGCAGGAAAAAGCAGCGTGGCAGCTCAGTCACGAAGAAGTCGAGAAGTGTAATAGCTGGAAAAAGGAGCCAGGTTCCCTCGCCAGAAGAGAACCTCCTCTGAGACAGAAACTCTCTGCTACCGCTACGACTAAGATGAAGCTGTCTCGGAAATTGAGTTTTGAATTTGTGCAAAAGAGATTAAGGTGGTGAGAATTTGATTTTCTTCTATCACATCCCCACTCATATAGTTTTCCAGCTTTGTAACCATGCATCTCTACGACGATTACATGTAACCTTCACATGAAATGGACTCTGTATTTGAGATGGTGAGACATCAAACTTCAGATGGTCACTAAACAGGGTTTTTGCATACTGACTTTACCTAATCCTTAACAACAAGAAAGCCCATTTCTTACACAAGTTGTTAAAATACATCCTTACATCCATACCTAGAGAGGATTGCATGATTTAAGCAGCTATAAAACTAATGCTCTGGCCTACCCTAACCCAATGGATGTCCATGAAATAATGGTAAATTGACTCCATTTCATTCAGAATTTTGCTAGTCTAGCAACCACTCAAAACACTTTACTATGTATGCCTTGGATTACCCAAGCACAGGGGATTAAGGCCAAATGCCCTTACCTGACGCATTGTGGTGGGATCAAACCCGTGATGCCTGACTTGAAAGCACATGCTCTACCACTGAGCTACCACGGGAAGAAGTTGAGCAGGGGGCTGAGGACACAGCCTTGTGGAACTCCTGGGTGAGGGGCAATGGAAAAAGGTGTGGTTTTCCTACTCTCACCACCTAGCTGATTACTTTTTTATTGTCGCGAAATTTGCTTTAAGAGCCCTTTTACTGTGAAGAAGTGGCAACATTGAATAATATCAACATGAGTTAAGTAAGTAGACTCAAGTCGGGACTCCATACTCATTCATACATAAGATACAATGTTAAAAGAGTGGCCACAGAGTCCATTCCCCCTGTGGTTATTGGACGCTTCTGAAACTGCTGACTGAGCAGTGATGAAAGATGTCGAGGGGTTTCTTGTTCCGCTGTGTGTTTGATTGTGTGCATCAGAGAGATGAGTGATGACATGGGATAGGAAATAGAGTCAACTCTATGTTTAGTGTGATGTCAAGCTTATTTGTACAGCCCCTAATAACAAAGTATAGTCCCAACAGGCTTTACAATCTGTGGAATATGACACTCTAAACGTTTAGACCCTTGACTCAGATGGAGAAAACATTACCATGATAAAAATGGTAGAGATCTTGGGAGGAGCAGCAGAGGAGGGATCCCTCTTCCTTGATGGACACACACGAAATTGGTGTCGAGTGCAAAGAGTAGACGAGAGCATCCCCATTACAGTATGCAGTCAGAGATTGCTCAAAGAGTGAGACAATACTGAATATACACAGTATTACACACAGAATGTGGGAGAGCAAATATAAATGTATTAGGTTATTGAAACTGTGAGAGAGATTGCAAAGTGCATGGGGTAAAGTATCTGGGAACATCCAAGACAACATCAGGCAAAGCCACAGATGCAGTGAAGAGCTGGCGGGACCCATGGCAAAAAAACCACCAAAAAACCAACCCAAGCTAAATGGAGCCCTGGACAGAGAATAGACGTTATGTGCACAGAGGAGGCAGACTCCAACACTGCATTAACAAAGAGAGGAAAAAGAAGAGAAAAGTGCTAAAAGAGAGGCAAAATCTGTCTTAGCCAAAACAAGTTACCAACTGCAGCACATGGGGTGCAGTTAAGGGTTCAGCGTTTTGCTCAAGGACACTTCAACATGCTCTCTGAAGGAGCCGGGATCGAACTAGCAACCTTCCAACATCTATGCATGGATGCGTACATACATCTGAGTGTGCATGTGTTTGTATGCCATTATACAAATAATTATGTGTGTACCTTTGTAGAAGAGAGACATCTTCTTTGTTCGCATGTGATCTTGAATTGGGTACTTGGTTGCATGGGGAACTGTATTTGGAGTTGTGTGGGTAGCAGGTAGGCGACGTCTGCGTCGGGTTGTAGAATACACAGTCACAGGCATGTGCTGACTTACTCGGTGGTTTGAGGTTATGCTGTGGAATCCAGACGAGTGGGTGTGAGAGGTCAGCCTTGGTAAAATGTGGATTTCCCCTATGTGGTTATAGACAAACTGGGCTACACAGAAACCACTGTGACTCCTCTTGGATGTTGGCCATTCTAAAGTAAAAACAAAAACAGTCTTCTGTGGAAGTAAGCTGGTCTTTCTTTCCTCGCCCAGTCTTACCAGGAGGGGGTATTGAGTGCAGGAGCACTCTCACCTCTGTAACCAGTGGTAATTTCACAAACGTTTATCATGTCTGTACAGACGTGTCGGTACCGAGGAAATGCTGCATCAGGTGATGTTAATTGCAGGCTGATGAGTGATGAGCCCCTTGTGAAGGTATGATATAGCTCAGCGGTGGTTGTCTGGGAGTCAGATGATTGATGGTTTAATCCACAGCCACAACAAAAAAAGCGTGCTGAAGGGTCTTTGAGCAAACACTGAACCCCTAACTGCTCAAGCTGTGTGAGAGAATGGAGATATATTAACGCTGTTTCCCCAGCCTTCACCAATGAGTGCTGGAATAGGCTCCAGTATGTCTATTTAACCTGACTCTTGATAAGCAGCTGACAAAGATAAATGATAAGAATAATGAGGTCTACTTTTACATGTCACGAGTAATCTCCACGTTGTGGGTTGGACACAGACTAAGATGGAAAATGGGAGTTAAAGCCCAGATAATGTTCCTGATACTAATACTACTACTACTATTACTTTTGGCTTCACCGGTTAGTGGTCACCACAGCAGATCGTCCATCTCCATCTCTTCCTGTCCTCTGCATCTTCCTCTGTCACACCAGCCACCTACATGTCCTCCCTCATCACATCCATAAACGTCCTCTTTGGTCTTCCTCATCTCCTCTCACCTGGCAGCTCCATACTCAGCATCCTTCTCCCAGTATACCAGCATCTCTGCTCTGCATATGTCCAAACCATCTCAATCTTGCCTCTTATGGTTTATCCCCAAACCTTCCAACCTGAACTGTCCCTTGAATATATTCATTCCTAATCCTGTCCTTCTTCTTCATTCCCCATGAAAATCTTAGCATCTTCAACTCTGCCACCTGCAGCTCCACCTCTTTTATCAGACTGCAACCTGACTTCAGATAAGCGGTTGACGATGGATGGAAGTATGAGTGATTACACAGCCTAGCATGACATAACTCAGGAGGCAGGGCAGTTGTCTATTAATGGGAGATTGGTGGTTTGATCTCTGGCCCCCACAGAAAGCCTGTCGAGGTGTCCTTGAGAAAGATACTGAACACTCAATTGCAGCCCAAGCATCGTGCAGTGGCTGCACTCAGCTCCTACACAATAGGATGAGTTAAATGCAGAGACCGATTCCACAGGGCTCGGTCATGTGGCAACTAAAGCAATTCTATTCTATTCTATCCTTTTTACTGCTGTGTGTGTGTGTGTGTGTAGCTAGGTATGTTAAAGCTAGTGCAGAAGAACAGGCTATATTTTAATATCTTTTTTAAATGGGGGAAATTGTGAAAGCAGTCACCTAATGGTTAATTACCATAAAGTGTAGAATTGAATTTTGACATGCCAGCAACACTTCTGATGGCTGACATTTTCAACTCCCACGGTAATAATTCTCCCCAGCTGGCTCTCATATAGTGACCCCCAACCTCGGGCCTCGGAGCTGGGAGGTCTAAATGTGATGAAGCTATCTCCTCCACAGAGGTGAGACATTGGGTCAGAACAAGCGTAGGTATATCCACTCAACGCCCAACCCTTTATGCTTTAAGAGGACGGAACGGACAAAGAAATTACACGACTTAAGACATCTTAGCTGCAGAAGACTTGCGACAACACACTGCAACCAAAGCAGACGCAAGAACATTAGTTATCCACGTGTTAAACTGCAAGAGGGAAAAAAGAAATGAAAATGTCAGACTTCTTCTGCTTGGTATAACACAAGGCTTAGCAGTTCAATTTAGTTTAGTTATGCATTAATATCCACAGGCAAGAATTAACTTGCTGCGGAATAACAAATAGAAATTAAGATGTAGAACAGTGTCAGAATAAAACACGTAATGAGCAATGCAAATGACAAATAGAGCCATTAATTCAATTCTAACAAAAGACTAAAACACAGGTTAAATACAATTAGAAAAACAATTGATAATCTGCTGACGGTACAATCCTATAGAAAAGTTTCTTCTCATTTATCACAAAAGTTCATGCCTCTTTATTTCCCCATGCTTTCACAACCTAAGCAAATCCATATTTAATTCTGATGTCACCAAAGTGATCCATCATGTAACTTTGTAGAGGCATAAGTATCACTGGGAATAATCAGCCATCATCATCAGCTCATTTTCGTCCAAATTAACACTATCGAGATTTAAACCACATAGCACAATTAAGACCCCTTCACTCCAGTAGATAGAGGAAGCAGTTTTCTAAATTTGAAATGTATTATATACATACAGCAAAATGATTTCTCTGCATTTAATCCATCCTATTGTAAAGGAGCAGTGAGCAGCTGCAGCGCCTGGGGACCAATCCATTTCTCTTTCCTATTGCCTCCCTCAGGGCAGAGGCAGGAATATTAACCCTATGGTGCTTGTATTTTTGGTGGTGGAGGGAAACCAGATCACCCAGAAGAAATCCACACAGACATGGGCAGAACATGCAAACTCCACACAGAAAGGAGCTGGGACAGGAATCAAACCCAGGACCTTCTTGCTGTGAGGCAACAGTGCTGACCACTCCGTCACTATGATGAGGAAATAATGCTTAATTACAACAAAAGGGGATTTGCAAAAGTTTAAAGAACTCAGTCAGCTGAACACGTTGAGTCAAGTTTGACTATCTTTAGAATCAAGTTAATGATTTGCATAGAACAAATGATTTAGAAACATCCCAGGCGGATCGAAGTGCAGGGCAACGTCAAACACAAGAGTGGACAAAATGTGAAAACAACTGGTCTGAAGACTCTTCTCTTCAGATTCTACTCTGTCACTCTTGCTCTGGGTGCTTCAAATTAAAGAAGTGTGACTCCATCTTTAGAACTACCAAGGCTCCATGATACTCCCCAAATCAAATGCAGTTCTGTGCACACTCCAGCAGCAGTG
The DNA here is from genome assembly GCA_900302585.1 of Regalecus glesne. Classification (NCBI taxonomy): domain Eukaryota; kingdom Metazoa; phylum Chordata; class Actinopteri; order Lampriformes; family Regalecidae; genus Regalecus; species Regalecus glesne. Next base: position 6,198 of record OMLC01082012.1, read on the forward strand.
TCTTCAGAGGCAGTCAGAATCCGGTCCGAACCGGTGACCGTCACAAGGAGATGTGTAACACAGTCAGACTGGCAGGGACTGGCTGATGGAGCAGTAATTGCAGGGAGTTTCTCACTTGTTTCACCACCGTCTAGCCTCCATCTGATAGCTTGCTACCTACTGTACCACCCATCTGGCTGTGATTAGATGGTGAATGGCCCTATAACTCTTTCACCTCACATCCCTGTTGCGGGGCAAGAGACAGATTCCTGTTTCAGCCGTGATAAATTGGCAAATCTCCTTTCAATGTGACTTAGGGGGTGGGGGTGAGGGGCAGCCCGAGGACACCATCAAGTAGGACCTGGTCCTGATTGAAATCACTGGATATCCATTGTGGTCAAAGCGTGCTAGGGTCTGTCTCCGCAGGTTCCAGTATGGTGCCAGCCATATAAACACCAGGACAACAACAGCAGCGATACGAGGACACAACATCCACACTGGTGACAATTTCACAGACTGTGGTTCTATTGAAAGTAACTGTAGCCCACATGTGTGCAATTTTGGAGATATGGAAGAAACATTTTAACTTGATGATTTTACAGCATTTTGACACTGGACAGAATTGATGTTTGGTAAAATGGTACAATGGGCTTGATACTGTAGAGAGCAGATCAAGATTTATGCTACTAAATATTTATGTATCCTCATATCAATGTGAAGGTACAAAGCATATTTGTTGTGTAAATCACCAGGCTTTAAGGATATGTCTCCAGTTGCGTAGCGCAATAGCTGCTAAAGATGTGACGTCCTTTCCATCACCATCCAGATAGAGAAATAACACCTGCATACACAGCACGGAGAATTGGGTTCCGCTGAAACAATCTTGAGGATTTCAAATATGGTAACAAATAAAAGGCTGTTGTTTGCCGTTTCACTGGACGAGAGAGAACAGTGAAAACAGAAGACAGGACACAGCGGCACCGACCTATGCCACCTTTGATTATTGTAACGTTTTCTCCTCGAGCCTATAAGTCGAGCCGTGAACAAGCGTGGACAACAAATTCAATTTGAGCTACTTTTTTTAGTTGGAGTCAATCTTGACTTACAGAGGGAACATAAAGTGTTTTACTCAGGCCTGCTGACAGAGAACAGATAGACCTGATTAACTGGTGGACAATGGATTGATAACTAAACAACTACGGTATGTGAGGCTGTGTCCGTTTCGCTCCGGCCCATTTGTACTGACCAAACTGTGTTATATGAGCATGACAAAATGTTTGGATTTTCACCGAGATGTGGGAAAAGCCAACTGTTACCACGTGATGAAAATGTTGCTCATAATAAACTTCTACATCTTCATGGGACATTGCTGTGAACTCAAGTGGCACCTTAGGGAAGCACGGATGCCCATGGTCATGGGCTGAATTGTCCACATGGCTCAAATAACATTAGTTTTAGCTGCTTGTGTATCGTAGCTGTGTAAATGAAAACTCGAGAGTCTAAAGAATTTCCTTTTTTCCACTTTGACCACATCAATTTGACACTCATAAGGAGCGGCATAGCTCAGGAGGAAGGCCGGTTGTCTAGTGATCAGAGAATTGGATCTTTGATCTCTGGCCCCTGCAGAAAGCATGTTGTAGCATCCTTGAGCAAGATGCTGAATCCCTAACTGCTTCCTGGGCGCTCCAGCTGCTCACTGCTCCTATATAGTAGGATGGATTACATGCAGAGGACACATTTCATTGCATGTATGTATGTACAATGAAAACATAAATAAATAAATAAAGTTTTTTCTTCTCATCAGGCTCCAAATTTAACTTTCCTTTCTTTTAACAGTGACAGATAATAGAGATGCATGGGTACATAGGCAGATGGGTAAAAGATGGGTGCAGTAGGGAGACAGAGGGCTACTGGAGGTATTTTGGGATCAGATGGTCATTGATCAACGTTGCACTGATTCCTCATGGACAGAATAAAATCTCCATCTCTGATTCAAGGGAAAGTGTTGTCTTGACAGTCCATGTCACGTAATGCCACTCCCAGTGATATGCTATTCTATGTGAATGATTCAGTGGCCTTGTTTGCAGAAAAAATAGGAAAGGCTCTTTAATTGGTCATTGTATGAATACAATGAAATCTGTCCTCTGCATTTCACCCATCCTATTGTATAAATTGTAAATGGACTCATTTTCATTGAGCGCTTTTCTAGTCTAGCGACCACTCAGAGCACTCTTATGCCTCGCATTGACCAAGCTTGGGGGATTAAAGCCAGACTGCTCTTTGATGATGCCCTGCGGTGGGTTCAAACCCGCGGTGCCCAATCTGGAGGCATATGGTCGACTGTTGTATAGGGGTAGTAGGCAGCTGCAGCACCCAGGGAGAAGTTACAGGTTCAGTCTCTGGCTCAAGGATAATTCAACACACTTTCTAAAGGACCCGGGGATCAAACCAGTGATCTCCTGAAAACTAGACAACACACTCTACCGTCTGGGCTATGTGGCCCCAGAATGGCAACATATTCTTATTCACTGCCGTGCTTATTTTGAAAAGCTCATAATAGTATGGATGTTTATGTTTGAGCATGCATGTATGTGTGTGTTGCTTGGTTTGTGGGGTGGGTGCAGTTTTAGTGGATGGTGGAATGGAGTTGAGTTGGTTTGGTTTGGACGGTTTGTGAAATCATTGCATTTCAACAAACGACAGAAAAAGACCCCACAGTCGATATTCTTCTGAGTATATAATTTGAATGACCAAACATTAGAATAAAACAGTTATGAGCTCTGCAACGTTGAATTTTATTGCCCCTTGTTTTGCCTGCATATAGTCGATCCATACATGCATATCTGAAGAGTGTTGGGTTGTTATTCTACGTTGAGCACACTGCGAGAGCCACAAAACCACAGTCAAATTCCATGTACATGCAAACCTGCGAGCCCATAAATCTGATTCTGACGTTGACCAACAGTCAGCTATTGTGTCTCACAACTCCAGCTTCTGACTTGCCACTTTTCATCCCATTTACTGGTGGTCCCCTCCCCCCCCTGCCTCTCTGTATTCAACAGTGATCTCCCTTCATGACGCAGAGGGGTAATTGATTTCATTTGTGCTACACAAGCTAATATTCAATCATTGCAAGCTCCTGACCTTTGGAGTGTAAAACATTCAGCTGTGCTAATTCTGTCACCATCCGAGGAGCGGCGTGCTCAGATGCAGCGAGTCCTCTGCCACCAGGCAATAACAGGCTATCTGCTTAGCCTGCTAAATGAAGGGTAAAATGAAACGGCACATGGTTTGTTTTCCATATACCCCGTTCTTTTTGAGCAAAAGGCAGCTGTGTTGACTTAATGAATCAAAAGTAGTTTCCTTTTTATTTTCCTTTTTTTCCTGGTCACTCTGCAAAAGAGCGTATATCTGAACAAGTGTGGCACCATTGAAATTCCACAGAAATGCTCAGCTTATGTTACTCATTGAGAACTGACGGGAAGTTACACTTCTCGGAGAACTACTTCAGTGGTTATGTCTAATAATTGCATGATGAACTTGACCAGTTAAGCTTCATTATGGACAGAATATCTTTAAATCAATGCAAATGGACCAGATTTGTTTAAAGATTTCTCAGTTTTGATTCAGCCTTTAGTGCAGAGCACTGTTGACTCTGTCTCAGTAGTGAGCAGCATGAGCAACATGATGCACATCTCCTGCATGTTGATCCTCACTTCTGTCACTAAATGTCATCCTCACTACGTTCAACCCCAGGTTCCTTCAGGAAGTATATTGAAGTGTCCTTGAGCAAGACACGGAACCCTAAACTAGTCAAGCCTTGTGGGCAATTGGTGACCGGTCAGGATTGTTTCCCCCACCTTTTGCCCAATGAGCACTGGGACAGGCTCCAGCATGATTCTGTGACCCATCTCTAGATAAGCGGTTCACGGTGGATGGATGGGACCATGTGCGGCTTTTTACGTTGTCACTATTCAATGTGCCAGATTATAGCTTCCAGCTAATTCACATCTGCAGTCCCTGCATGTCTTTTTTTGGTGGTGGGAGGAAACCGGAGTGCCCGGAGGAAACCCACACAGACACAGGGAGAACACACAAGCTTCACACAGGAAGGACCTGGGACAAGACTCTTCAATTCTGCCAATGATGTCACTTTTGGCTAAAAATTTCATCTCATATTCAAGACAACGTTTCAGTATATGTGATTTCTGAAGCAAAAAACCTGCCCTGCATTGTAATGATCGATGCACAACAGAGCAAATGTGAGATGCTGGAAGATTGCTGTTATTGAAAAGCCATCTGTTGGCCAGAGCTGATTTCAGGGGCTGGCATATTTGTAATTATTTGTTAAACGCTTGTGTCGGATGAGGGAAGGAGGTGGCCAATACCCCGAAGGAGTGATACATCCCTCATACGTCAAATTCTGTCTGGCAGCAAAAAATGAGAAATACTTCAAGAACAGCCTCTTTGCTTCCATAGACATGATTTTCTGGCTGTGAGTGAAAAGGTTACAGCAAATTGACAATATTGGCTCGGTGAAACATTGGCATGAAACCACTACTTTCTACAGAGAAACGGGAGATTGTAAATCAGGCCTTGGCGGCTGCGATAGAAATGCGATGGGAACTGGGCGTCTGCTGCATACACCATGAGCTTTTTTCTTCTTCTTCTATCTTGAAAAAGTAGAGCCCGGCTGTGTCATGAATACTCAAGTCATGAATGATGCATCGTAGTCTGTGTCTCACTGCAGGCCTGTAGATTGCTTAGAAAGAAGCAAGTATTAAAATCAGGCCTTACATATTGTTTACGCTCCACCCAGGCACAGACTAATGCACTCTTAGCTGGGAAGCAGCACAGTTTATGATGCATCTCTTCGACTGCGGAGATTAATTTGTTTTGATACTTCAGGGTCGTTATTATTATCACGCAATTCTATTCGTCAGCTGTGCTTGGATGCAGCTGCAATCCACAGCTGCATCTGAACTATAACAATGAATAAATCAGCACTTTAGCATCCATCCCATGAGTCTTTACCGGTGAGAAACCCCTTTAACCTGTGAAGAACTTGCTTTTTGTGCAACTGTGACGAAAACAAAGGTGCTTAACTTATGTCATTGTACATACAGCAAAATGTGTTCTTTGCATTCAACCCATCCTATTGCACAGGAGCAGTGAGCAGCTTTAGTCCCCGGGGACCACCTCGGGTTCTTGTTCTTATTGCCTCACTCAGGAGTATTAATCCTAACATGCATGTCTTCATGATGAGGAACCCGGAGCACCTGGAGGAAACTCACGTAGGTTGGGGGTAGAGCATATGATCAAGGGGTCGCCGATTCAAATCTAGATACCTCCTATGTCAGTTTCTTCACTGGGGCAGCATAGCTCAGGAGATAGGGTGATCATCCAGTGATCAGTTTGATACCCAGCATAAAGTGTGTTGAAGTGTTCTCGGGCAAGACACTGAACTCCTAACTGCTCTCCAGGCACTGCAGCTGCTCATTGCTCCTATATGATAAGATGGGTTGAATGCAGAGAACAAATGTCACTGAATAGGTGTACAGTGACAAAAAAATAAAGCTGCTTCTTCTTCTTCTTCAGATATAAGAGAGCATACAAACCACACATAGAAAGGACCTGGGAGAGGATTTGAACCAAGGACCTCTTGTTGTGAGGCAACAGTGCTAACTACTGGGCCACCATATGGAGGGTCTTTGATAAAAATGTGTCCGTCTTTTTCCTACGCATTATGATACCATACACTGTGGACACTACGTGAAGAATCCTTTTTCATTTTATTGTAGCTGACAGCATTCCCTAAGCATTTCCTTCTAAGTGGAGGGGGCATTGACAATGATGGCTGGAAACACAGCCCTGAAACACAACTTCTGACGTCTCTCTGCAAGGATAAAATAAATACATGAGAAAGCTTGGACGGTCTCTGCACTCTGAGATAGTCTGTTACATGCAGGCTCATGAACCACTCCAAAGGATAAAGTCCTTCTGACGTCTCCTGTGTGGAGTGTGAGCAAAGCCCCAACTAATCACTGTTAAACTGCTATTGAATTACAATCGTCGTCAAGTTTGTTTATCTGTTTTTATTTTAGGAAGGCTGTCCGTGAGACTGGGGGGGGCTGAGTATCAGTACATGAACACTAAGAGTGCTAATCTGTCCATTGGGTCTCCTGGGTTGTCACCTGTCTATGCACCTATTACCCCGACGGGAACCTGTACAACTCCTCAAAGTGTCATCCGGTGACACTGACCTGCCAATGACTCCCGTAACTCGGCTCCACTGAATCATAAAATAACGTCTCTCTATCTAAATGCGCACCAACACATATGCACATGGAGATACATTCAAATTGAGTGCCAAGTGCCTCACAACAAAGATTTACAATCAGAGACCCTCTGACTTTTTGCTGAATGCAAAGCAAGCCCATTAAGTCATCTATCATCTCTGAGAGACAGACCATGTCTATTATCACTGCAGACTGCGGCTAAAGGCATTTCTGTGCGATGTGCTCTTTTCTTGTCAGAATTCATGAGCGATGGTCTTTATGGTTGAATTCAGTTAGGTGACATGCAGTTCTCAGAAAAATGTAAAACTGCTGATGAGTGATCCCTGCAACGTGCAGTGGAAACATGCGCTTTTGGTAACAATCCCAAACACGGTTTGGCAAATGAGAGTTGCTACTGGACAGAGCATATACTTCCCTGGTGGGCACAGACAAGACATTGAAGATTATATGAAACAGAGTCAAACTAAAGTCTTATATTATAATTACACAAAATATATGTAGGTAGCTATAGTCTGACATGTTATACTGCCAGATCTAATAGGGCAAATGGTTGAGACTGCAGCATTGGTCCCCGAGTTTATTTGGTCCTCACTGTGTGTGTGTGTGTGTGTGTGTGTGTGTGTGTGTGTGTGTGTGTGTGTGTGGCCATAAACTTGTCTGAGAGAGGGACTAATATGTCCATAGTGAAGCTATAGGAAGCCTCCTCCTTCCTGTAGTGCTGCATTGACCATTTTAACAAGATTGTTAAAGTGAACCAAGGAGGAAGGTAGTGTGTGTGTGTGTGTGTGTGTGTGTGTGTGTGTGTGTGTGTGTGTGTGTGTGTGTGTGTTGGTACGTGTATGTCTGTCTATTGGGGTCAGTGGTTGGAAAGAGAAATTGAGGGGAGAGAGGACAAGAAACGTATGTAAGGAAGAGAGAGGGGGAGTTGGGGGTGTTAAGGGAGACAGAAGGGAGGGTTGGGAGGTGATGGAGGGCAGTGGAGGAGAAAGAAGGAGCAGGCAGGGACGATAAAAGAGGCTTTGTAGTGAAAGAGAAGCAGGACGTGGATCTCAGAGGCAGTGTTAAGGCCTTGCTGATGGGGCTGAGGAGGAGAGGATGGATGATGGGAAGTCCTATTGGTGACTACGCGTGCTGGCTCAGGGTGAGATGTCGACATGGCATTCTCACGGCAGTGTTGTGACTTTGCACTCGTGGCCACTGGGTGGGAGGACAACGAGATGAGAGAGGGAGAGAGGAAAGGTTTTAGTTTAAACATGCTGCGACCACATTTGACATAGAGAAACTAGCAACATGGCACCACATATCACACATCGTCTGGTTGTTGAAGGGTGATTTAGAACGATCCTCGGATGGGAGGATGTGCAATGTGTCTAAAAGAAATCCAGACTATCGGGTGCAGCATAGATCAGCAGGCAGGTCAGTCTTGGTGGTTTGATTCCCAGCCCCTGCAGGAAGCGTGTCCAAGTGTCCCTGAGCAAGACACTGAACCACTAACTGCTCATGTCCTGTGATGGAATGGCCTTTTGTGCAATGAGTGCTGGGATAGCATCCAGCATGACTCCGTGACCCGACTTCAGATAAGTGGTTGATGATGGTTGGATGGACGGACGGATGGATGAAGATGTGACTGTTGCTTTTTTCTGTCCAAAGCCAGTGATAGAACTTAACAGTCCATTTCACTGATGGATTAAGTACACAGATTTTCTGGTGGAGATGTCCAACCAGGGCCCTGTTCATGGCTTTACATTATTCATGTGTCTTTGTTGGCCTTTTTTGTCAAACCATGGTACAAAAGGTTTAAATGGGAACCACATGAGAGAGCTGCACCCAAGGCGAGACATCGCTGGTAAAGACAGTGACCTGTTTTACTTCCTCTTTGATGTGAATTCCTCTGCCTCCCCCTTCCTCCCGGCTACACTCCTCTCCCTCTTTCTCTCCTTCCCTCTCCTTTTCTTCACCTCCCCTCTCCATCTCTTCGTTAACTCTTCTCTCCTAAGCCCCCTCCCACCTCCTCTCCTCCCCTTCTTCACTTTCATCCGTTCAAACCGCCTCACTCTGTTTCTCTCCCTTCCCAAGTTTGTCTCTCCTTCGCTTCCCCTTACCACCCTCCCTTTGTTGTTCTCCCTCCACTCCTCCTTCTATCCCTCCATCGTCACCCTTCCCCCTGCTCTGCCTCCACGTTGTCTCTCATGCACACATGTTGCAGGTATGGCCAGTCAGCTGGGATATCTGTGTTCACACCTGAGCACCTTTCCACGCGAGACAAAGATAAACGAGAGTAAAGTGATGGAGGATCGACCGGTGGTGTAGCGTATGATGTCCGCTGAAGCTGAGGAGCCACTGTCGAATGGTTAAAAAAAAAGGATTAGAAATAAAGGCAAATAACCGGTGTTCTTATAGGGGCAGCTCTTTCTTATGGAGAGAAATGGCTGTTTAGTGACAAAGCGAGACAAAGGAGAGGGAGAGTGTGCAAAAGCGGAAAAACAAGGGCAGAGAATGGAGCAAAGGGAGAAGTCGGTAGCAGCACACAGATGGTGAGCTGTCAGTGGCCGGCTGTGTGTGCATTTGAGTGTGTGTGTGTGTGTGTCTGTGTGTGCGCATGTGCCCTGTCCTGTCTGTATTCATATGCGCTCTGGCACATATTTTTGCATTGTGTGCCCTTGCTTTCTTGGTTAGATACATGCACGTACGTGTGCACGTGTGTGTGTGTGTGTGCACGTGTGTGTGTGTGTGTGTATACACATGTAACTTTGCCTGTGCATTTGTGTCTGTGCGTCTGTGCCCTCTGAGCTGAGGAGAGGTATGCGCTCATAGCTGTTCTTCCCAGATGGCGTTGGCAGAAAGACACTGTAGGGCTGGCAGAGTTGGCACGGCTACCTAGCGCACAGTTGGCACAGCCCGTCACCATGCTCTCTCCTATGTACCGGGGTGAGGATACCCAGTGCCAAGCAGCCTGAGCCCCTAACTAACCGACTGGCTGAGTGGCAGGATGGCTTCACCGAAACAACTTTCCAACTTCCTCCTGGCTGGCTTGCCGGGTTGTTTTGTCTTGCTTCTGTGTTCACACGTTCACACATCCCACACCCAGAACCTCTCTTTCCCACTAGGTTTTGTTTTCCTTTTGGTTCGTGGATAACGTTCTCTCACCTCAGCTGGAGGAGTATCAGAGCAAGCAGGTACACCGGTCTCAGAATGCAGACAATTAATATCTATTGTTCCACTGCACTGAAGTGAGGGAGCCGTTCTCCCTCCTCATCAGACGTGCTCTCTTGCCAAAACCAAACCACCTGTTTCCAGACAGGACTATTTGTTCACGAGCAGCACTTCCTCAATCTGGTGCGGTGCAGCTGGAGCCGATGAGAAACACACGGTCCAGATACGACGCGGCATCGGTTAGCACACGTCTGTCAAAGTGATTTGCATCACACCTCGAGCGTTTGGAATGGCTGCAACTGCACGGAACCGCACGTCAGTTATACCCTGTTAACTCTATTGTTCCGTCAAGCGCTGCGGAGTGTGTTTATGTTTTAATTCCACTGTCACATCATTAGGCGTCATGTTTCCTAACATCCGCCTACGATCAGGCAGATGCATAGGCCGTGGTGAGCAGGAGGCCATGTTTGGATGCTTTGCAGTGGGTAGGAATGAAGGGGTGAGCGGTTACCATGGATAACAGCATCACACCGTTTTGTTGTCTTTGTCTGATTGTGTGGATGTGACAG
>OMLC01082015.1:0-12505 GCA_900302585.1 Regalecus glesne
GGGAGAAGAAGAGAGAGAAGAGAGAAGAGGGAGAGAGAGGGAGGGAGAGAGAGAGAGAGAGAGAGAGAGAGAGAGAGAGAGAGAGGAGTAGAGCGAAATAAACTCATGCAGTCTCTCAGATCTTTACTGCGGGGAGGACACCCAGGAGAGCCGCATTCCTGAGGCAGCCTGCTAGGGAGGAACGTAAAGGAGAGAGTCGTAGAAGGTGAAAGAACGAGAGACAGAGAGAGGGAGAGAAAGAGATCGAGGGGGAGGTTAAAAAGTGGCCGAGCAGCGGCAGCAGTTCTCCATGCTCTCTGCGGCCGTGTCAGACCTTCTCAGATAGCCTTCATTCCCCGGCCGCACAAGCTGCCCTGTCAAGAGGAACCTGTACCTGCGCTAGAGAGAGAGTCCAGGAGAGGAACAGAAAGACGGAGGAGAGGAACCAAGAGGGAGGAAGGAAGGGAGCCATCATCCCTTTATCTGGTGAGTGACAAGCTACAACGTTGGATGGATCCTCGCATGTTGTCGGAGTGACTTTTCTGAACTTTCTCTGCGGGTCAGTCCTTTGGCTCTGTTGTACGTTTGGTCCCATTATCAACTAAATCCACGCGTGTGAACACACGGTTTTTAAGTAGTGTGTGTGTGTGTTTGTGTGTAGAGACCGTCAGCAGCCGTGCTGTCTCTTTAAATGTACCTGTTGGCGTCTAACCTGTCACCCAGAATTACCCAATGAAATCACGGGGCCCGGGCCAGTCCTCGGTACAACTCGATTTTCTCTACATGTTTTCAACATGCTTCTTGAAGTAATCCCCCCCTCACGGCGTGGGTTAGGCACAGCAGTGTACGTTGGTGAGTGTGGACCAGCAGATAAGTCGAGTGCAGGCTAACTCTTACTCGGGTCTAACACGCTGCTCCTTTTACTGCCGGAGGATTAAAGATTAATTCATAGAGGACATGGGCAGAGTTCAGTTTACTTGCTGCTCGTTGGCTCCAAATGGGTCCATACCGCACTGGCGCCGAGTGCGGATCCCTGTTTTCAACATCGACTCATCATTATTCATCGAGCCGGCATCCCAGCTAGTCTCCTCAGGATGCTGCGGTTCAGGAAAGGGGGCTCATTTCTCATTAGCGGGCTTCACTTGTTAGCTGGTCAGAGCAATCGATTAATCCTGACACACATACACACTCTCTTAAACTTCTATCTTTGTGAGGACCCCCTCATTGACGGCATTAATTCCCTAGCCCTTAACCCTAATATCCCATCATAACCACATGCCTGACCTTAACCCTTACCCTTATCTCATCCCAATTCTAACCTTAAATCCTAATCCTAAAATAGACCCTTAAATGAAGGGAGGACTGGCCAAAATATCCTCACTCTGATGGTGTAAGACTTCAATCGGTCCTTACACGGACTGAAGTACAAGAACAGCCACACACACACCTGTACACTCCTAGAGAAGTGTCCTTTTACATGAGAATAGTCTATTTCCTGGTTGACCGTGGGAGCAAACCTCCGTACCTCATGTGTTATCTGTGTGTGTGTGTGTGTTATCTGTGTTTAGGCCTCTCACGCGGTGCACTTGTTTCAACAGAGATAAAGTCAGCATAATAGATGTTTGTGTCTTTTTGTGGATTAGGACAAATGAGGCTTCAGTCAGGCAGTCATCTCTCCTTCCACAAGACTCCCATTCATGTGTGTGTGTGCTCCTATATACTGCATCAATCATCCCGCTTGTTCACGTCATTATCTTTAGGTGTGTGTTTGTATTTGAATTCAAACACTCACTTCCCAACCTCAGCTGTGTTAGCCGATGACGACATTGACCCGGCACACACACACACAAACACACACACACCCCACCAGTTGCCAGAGAAATCACTTTCCCGAAGTGGGTTTGTCCTGTAGAGCGAGGTTGACCAATCACCTCATTTACTTGTTTGTCAGTGACTAAAGGATTGCTGTAAAGAAGCCAATCGCCCATCCACGGTCGATTTGCACCAGTGTCGCTCTATTTCCCTGTATTTTCAAACTTTTTCCTTTTTCTCTGCATTTTCCTCCTTTCCCCTCTCCGTCTGCCCAGCTAAGCCTTTTTCTCTTACACATGGAGGCTTCAGCAGGGAGTGGATGGAGCGTTCTCTGAGAGACTCTGCGTGTGTTGTCTGCGCTGTTATTTTTGCTGTACTTTTCCCGCTTGGATACACAGGTGGACTCTCTGCCCCTGCTAAAGTGCCACACATAGGTCTGTGTGTCTGCCTGTAAAGTAATGAAGTTTCTTCCTCTGTACAAACAGCCAGATATCTCACGGGATACATCACATGAATTTTCAAAATCATTTAACCCCCTGCTGTGAGGTGACTCCAGTTCTTGCCTTGCTTATTGGGAGGATTGCCCACTTTTTGCACACAGAGACAGAGGCAATAGGAAAGGTTATGACAGCAGATGCGTGTGTGTGTGTCTACATATGGGTAGATGATGCTTACATGTTTTGCATTGTGCTGATTTTTTTTCTTCGGGGCTGTGGTTTGAACCAGTTTATCTCCTGCTCGCTCTCTTTCCGTCTCCTTCCCTCCTCTCTCTCCTCTCTCTCTCTCTCCAGGTCTACCTCTCTCCGCGTGTCCTTCTCCGCTTGTGCAGTGTGATGGAAGGTAGTGCTCTGCTGTGCTCATGTCAGATCCATTAGGAATGAAAGCACACTGCAGTGATAAAAGATTGATCCGGTCCTCCTCCCCTCGCATGCTCATCCCTCACACTCTTCTCTCTCATCTACTCCTTCACACTCCCCTTACTTCCAATCCAAAGTCAACCCATTTCTCCACTAATCAAATCATCTTTGGCCTATGAATAAGAAATGCCCAGTGAGTTCACTATGGCAAACTCCTTCATCCACAGGAGAAGACAAGGGAACCTTTGGACCTGTCTCACAATACCCAGTGTTGTGAAGGTTGCAAGGTTGTGATTGATCCGAAAGCTACAGCATCCCCTCTATAAAGCTTTCTCATGTATTTGCTTTGGACGTTGCTTGAAGAGTGTGTCCCCCGTCCTCTGAGGTGGTGCTGGTGGTTGATACTGTGCTTGGCCGGCGGAACTAGAAAGAAACTGGGAAGCCTGCCTGGTCCATGTAGACCTCACCTCACCTGTTGTGCCAGGAGAGGGAAAGCACGCACAGAGCAAGCCTGTAGTTTGTCAGAGGAGAGGTTATAATTACTGAGAGGGAAGGAGGAGGTGCCTCTTAGAGAAGGAATTTCAGTTGGAGCGGACGCTGGATTAATTTGTCATTGTGCGCACATGCAATGAAACTTGTTCTCCGCGTTTAACCCATTCTGTTGTATAGGAGCAGCTGCAGCATCCGGGGACCAACTCCAGGTCTTTTACCAGTTGCTTTGCTCATGGGCACGGGCAGGAGTATTCCCTCTAACATGCATCTCTATTTGATAGTGGGAGTAGACCCATGGGGACATGGGGGAGAACATGTAAACTCCCCACAGAAAGGACTCGAGGATTCGAACCCAGGACCCTCCTGCTGTGAGGCAGACCACATTAGAAGACAAAAGCACATTTAGCTCTAATGAGCTCTGTCAGTGCACCCCCTCCCCCTCTCTTTTTTTGTGTGTGTGCCCACCCATGCACATGTGTGCTTGTGGGCCACGGCGGCTCTGGTTGAGCGTGTGTTTCGGGAATTGACGAGCCAGATGTTGCGGGTTCAAACCCATTGGAGGGTGTCAGGAGGGGCCCCACACACCATCTAAGTCTGCGTCCACCCCCACAACATGGGGACTGATCCTGGCACGTCAAAGCAGACCCGCCATTAAACCAGTCAGAGAGGACGCGAGTCATTCAGAGTTCTGCCACCTGTATTCAGGTTGGTGATTGGTGGATGAGGATTGGACTTGTTCTTATATAGAGCTGTTCTAGTCTAGTAACCAGTAAAAGCATCTTGCAGAGGACGCCTCAGATCAGCTGAGCCCCGCGGCGGGATACGGACCAGCTACGTCCAACTTGGAGGCGTGCACTTCAACCGCTGAGGCACCGTGGCTCTGACAACAGGTGCACAACTCTTTCAGGACCTGACTCACAGTTGAAGAAGCAGTGCCCCAAGGGAAACCGCTCGGTGCCGGAGTTAAAAGGCACCACACTGGATTTGATTCGGTCGGCTTGTGTAGCAAATGACGGTGAACGGTTTTGAGCAGGTCTGGTTCAGGTCACCGAGCAGCGTGAAAATCCCTCCCCGTCCTTTCAGCATTTACAGGTCAGAGGTCATGTACATCTTTGCACTGGTGGAGCATTTTCATAAAGTTCACTCCACCCCAGGATGTACTCCGGAAGGAGCGCTCACGACCATAAAGCTTACCTGTCACGTCGGGTTACTTTCCCCCCAGCGTTCACGCATGACTCCTCTGTCACATCATCAATCCCATAGTTACTCATCCTCCACACTTCCTTAGCTTTCCACAGCTAGCGGCGGCGTTGTCTCAGCCGCGGTCATGGACACGTCTCTGTGTGGCTGTCGATGCAGCCTCCTAGATGCCTGACTGAGCGTGAATAATCTGCCAGTCAGCGTGTGTGTGTGTGCGTGTGTGTTGATGTGTGTGGGTGTACGTGCGTGTACATGCACACACAACTGCGGGTTAGTGCGACCGTACAGCGGGTAGCTGTGCTCATCCTGCTGTATTGTGTTGACTCTCTGCACACAGAGTTCTCCGGGCAGTAAATCACACGGCGGCTCAGCCAAGGTCCCGGGACAGTACCGCGGTGGGAGGAGCGGTGGGGTCAGGACGCCAACAAGTAAGAGAAGATTTCTGCTTCAGGGGCTGGCAGTAGTAAATCCACGCAGGGGAGTAAAGAGAGGCAGGTGCTCCCGACAGAAGCCCTCCCTGTGCCAAGAGGCTTGGTAGCAGACCTGCACCATCCAGGGCTTGGGGAGCCACACAGCCGACAGCTCCTCATCGCTGGCAGCTACTGCCACGCGGTGGGGATACGAGCACAGGCGTCCGCTCCGTCCATGCACAAACACAAATAAAGTGGCGCTCAGACCGCTTGTTACGCGGCTGAGTCTAGACGTTGAACACGGGCAGCGTCGGGTCAAACGACCCCGGCCGGTAAAGGGGGTCAGTCATGGTCAGGGTCTTATCGCCGGATGTGCGTTCGTTGGCGGATGTTGGGTTTTGCATGTGTTCACCGCAGCACGTAGACTACAGACCAGCACGCCTCTCTTGGCTCGATGACAAGGATGACCTCCATCCATCCGAAGAGATGGGAGCCATTATCAAATCATTATCACGTTACTGTCTTCCATCACATTTAGGATGCCATGTTTGCCTCGGGCCCTTCCGCCGTAAAATCAACTATCCTGTTGCGTCGACTGCCAGCGGCTGCTCCTGCTCTCAGCCAGACACTTGGGATCTACACAATAACAACAACCTTGTCTGGCACTGCTTTCAGATCTCACCAGAGCTGCCACGGCTGTCGCCATTGTCTGGAGCGTTTGGTTTTAACACATCTCGTCCATATCCATCGTGTTTGCGTCCGTCTGTGTGCCTGCTGTTGAAAATTCCCCGCTCCGCTCCCTTCTCGCACAAACACTTGTCTTTGTGCCGCCTTAGTCAGCTTCCCCTCATCGCTCCATCCCCCTCTGCCTTTGTCCCTCCCAGGGGGTAACCGACTTATCCCTTATGTGAACTCCACAACCGCAGCCTTGTGTGTGTGTGTGTGTGTGTGTGTGTGTTCACAGGAAAAGTACCCCGGCAATGATGAGTTGGGGCAGTGTGAAGCTGGATTAGGGTTATTGGTGATGGAGGGTGACTCGAACAGATTCCCGAAGGTGGTTCTAGGATACAAGAGCATCATAAATCCGCCCTCCCTTTCCCCCGTCACCCACTTCCTTAGTCATCCACTCTGCCCCCCTGTCACACCTCCTCAGCTTTACAAGTGACCGTCCCTACTCTGCTCCAGCATAATGAGAATGGGAGAGAATAGTGTGTGTGGGCTCTCCTCATCATGGTATGAATCAGGCCTTTGGAGGGGGGTGACCCTTTCCCAAGCTCAGGGATTCATACTTCTCAAGGCTTTTTAACCACTCTGGCAAGTCTGAGAGCCTCCCATTCCCCAACGTCTTCTTCTTCTTCTTCTTCTTTCAGCTTGTTCCCTGTGTCTCAGGGGTCGCCACATGGGATTTTAGCTCCTTCTGGTCTTTTGTGACGGCACAGCACCAATGGGGGCCATGGCTAACCCGGGCCTCCACTGACCCCATGTGGAGTCTTGACTGATATAGTCGAGGTATGGTCTGGTCAATCCACGTGATGAGCTGGTAAACACTTCACATGGACACAACCACTAAACCACTAACCCTATGGATGGGAGCACAGGTGAAGCACCGGATGCTGTCCCAGCATTCATGGACTCGTGCCCATGCCCGTCACCAAAGCCTCCCATTCCACAACTAGATTTTTGCCCACAGCAATTTCCAAGAAAATGTGTATCTCTTTTTTTCCCCAATTCCATCCACACAGTTAGTTTTCCTATTCCCCATGTCTTAAAGAGGCTATTTAACAGCCGTCCTCCCTGTCTCGTGTTTCTAATGATGCATTTGATTAATCAAGGGCTTTCCATGTCGGCAGCACTGAATTGGGCCCGGGTTACAGGTCGGTGGTGTAATTTAAAAGGATGCAACATGTGTTTTATGTCTCGCTTGCCTGTGGGGTCTGTGTGCACGCACAATACAAGCTTTGTTGTTAGCATAGCTCGCAACATGGCTTGACAACATACATTCCTATAAATGCTCGTACCGCCCACACACACACACACACACACACACACACACACACACACACACACGTGTTTGTGGGTGCACACACATAGACTGTATTGTTCAGATCTCCCCTCGGCAAACGAGATGCAATATTTTCATTGAAGTCAACAGAAGGGCATCTAAAGGTTGCATACATTTGCACTTTTTATGCCTTGAGTGAAGGAAATTCTGTGTATTGTGGACTCGTGCAGATGCGTTATCACCATGTTTGCACATAGCCTCTCTTCATAGTGCCGTGTATGCTGGAGCAGCCATTTACTCCTTAGGTCAATAGTCTGAGGGTGCGAAATGAGAGATTTTGCATAGCACACTGACCCGGGCCATGGCTCGACATCCTAATTTGTATAGCCTGTGGCTCTCACTGGGGCTCTCTGGTGATTGTTCTGAGAATGTCGTTTTCCAGGAACCCCGAGTTCCACTTTGAGAGTCATGCTCAGTTCAGACCAGCGGTGACTGGACCTGGCTAGCTAGCATCTTTGAGAACCATTCACATAAGCCTTCATGAGCCAAGGTTGACAGGTTGGGAGGGAAGAGGGTGGAATGCCTTGTTCTCCTCTGTGAAAACATTTCCTCAGCAGACGAGTCCATGTTTTGCTCCGAGTCATGTAATTATTTTGTCTCTTCTTTCGCTGTAAGCTGGTCTGTTCCTGTCGAAGCTGGAGCTGCGGTAGCTCAGTGGCACAGAGCCTACTTCAGGGAACCGGCGAGCCAGAGGCTGCGGGGTCGAACCCACCGCGGTGCATCAGGAAGGGCATCTGGCCTCAATCCACCCAAGCTCCATCTAAATCCGTGTCCGCCCCATAACATGGGGACTAATCGTGACGTGTAAAAGTGGACTTCTCCCTGTTCACTGTTCAGCCCTCATGCACGTCTGATTCCCTGGTGATGACACGTTGGGCCACGTATGAAATGAATGTATAAAAAGTGGTGGTTTGGTGGTTTCACCGTGGTGTGTTTTAAAAAGGGGCTTCATCATGTAATCCTATTCTCACTCCATCTTTTGTTTGGCTGTCACTTGACATGACTTGGGTAATAACAAGGCTCAGCGTGGAGGGAGTGGCTCAGCTAGGCTCTTTCTTAACTTACCCAGGGCGCTGTTTGGTCTGATCTAATGAGTTAATGTTTTAACCTTCTTTTCAGAACACGGAACCTAAAAAAAAACAAAAAACAAGACCAAACAAGACCAAAAAAAACAAAAAACCCCAGAGTGAATAATTGATACGGGCAGACATGGAAAGAGACCTTTAAATTACTCATGAGCTCAGCCTTAACCTGTGGCAATGGAGGGCCAGCGAACTCCTGACTCGTCCTGCTGCTGCAGACACACAGGAAATGAGACTGGAGTGCCCGTGCGTGCCGCTCAAGAAAGTCTGCTCACTAGGATGGCCGCTCGCGATGAAATCCCACGCCATCATTTTGCAGCAACATTGGGTGTAAACTGCGTCAGGTCACTTTTACAGCCCATCACGCAACGCCTCAAATGTGTAACTGTCTGCTCCGGAGTTAGGCTGACGGATCTTTTTATCCTTCTACATGTTTTACTTTTGTGATTTATCTCTCGTGTGTCTGTCCTTCTGTCTGTCTGTCCACCTCTCGGGCAGCATACGGGCATTTGAGAGCCTTTGGTGTGAAGGCGTGTACAGTGTACCCGCACACGCGTGTGTGAATTGGGCTGGGAACACAGCGACGTTGTCCTTCCCCAGCAGGCGCTGCTGAGTCAGAGGGAGAGTGTATGGTTACACATGGGTGGCCATCAGCAGTCCGAGAGCCCTTTCCCCCTGACCTCGCCAACATTACCAGACTCGGCTGCCGAGTAGTCAAACTGTAGATGTCAGATGCCAGACTCACCTGGATTCCCGGGCCATGCGACTGACTGACCCTGCGTCATTATTCCCCCCACTAGTCGCTGGCCGTGTGGGAGGATCTGTGAGTCAGCACAAGCAAATTCCCCGTCTCCGGCAAGCCGGCCTCTGCTCCGTTTCCAGGATTGAAGCGATCGCACAAGTGAGTTGCGGCAATCTAGGTATGAATAAACTTCACTTTTGGCAAGGTAGCAATTTAGTTTTGTAAGCCCAGTTGTTTTTAGTGCTCAAGGCTTTGTAAACTATCCTAACAAGGCCTCTGTGGACGTTTACTCCCCTCATCTACGTTTCTGTCTTTCTCAGCCCAGTGTGCCATTCTCGGGTAAAACTTGCCTTACCCGACTCAAGTAGACAACATAACAAACCATTAAAAATCTCTCAATTATCTCTCTCTCCCTGTCTCTCAACCCCCACAGCCCTCCTACTCTTGATCCCCTGCCTTCCGCATGTGGTTCAGGAAGGCCACCTTCTTGGAGTGACTGATGCTGGTGATTCGTGGTGACTAGGATTTCACACTGACTGCTGTTTAACACAGTGTGTCTCCGCCGCTAGTGACGGCCACAGGTGATGAGCCGACTCTCTGTTCCTGTTCCACATGTTCGGTCAACCTCAGCTGACCTCTGCTGCTTTTTAAGTCCTGGTGGATCACCAGTCCCGCCGTGCCGGGACTCCATGTTATAAACCGTGACGTGATGCTCTTAGCTCGCTGTGCTCCGCGTTAGCTCAGTGGTAGAGCATGCGTTTTGCAGACTGATGAGCCAGATGAACCCACCGCAGGGTGTCGGGGAGGGCGTCCGACCTTAATCTCCCTCACTCCATCTAAATCTCTGTGTCCACCCTTTTAAACGTGGGGGCTCATCGAGACATAAAAAGCAGACCTCTCTCATGCTGTCCATGAACAAACTCTGGTGTTAGCATGGGTCAGAATGCCAGCGACTCTCCATCCACATCAGAGGTCACTGGGGATGGAGAATGACCGTCCTCCTCCTATAGGTTCATCGTGGGTGTCGTTGCAGGAGGATGCCTGTGTGTGACAGCTTTTTACATGTAGAGGTCCTTGGCAGGGGGTGGCCAGAGTCCATCACATGGAGAACCAAGATGATTTGGGACCACCCTCTGTTGCAACCTTCACCCACCTTCACTGCCATTGTGAGCTGGAGAGATCTTCCGCCAGTCCCCCCTCGACCTTTCCGCCCTGGGCGAATCCACCAGGAGCCAAGCTCCAGACACCCTAGCTCTTTGGAATCTTGAGTACGTGCAAGGTTCTCCACCGTGGCAAGATGGCGATCATGGAGACAATCGGTGACTCACACCGGAGTGCCGACCAGCACATTTCTAACTCTGTTTCTCTTGGCCTGGGTATAGTTGTGAGTTAAATGCCATGCTCAAGGGTAGCACTGTGGCAGCTGTTTTAGGGAAGCATGATGTTGGCTGCTGAAACAGAGGGGGGCCGCAGTAGCTCAGGGGCAGAAAACACGCTTCGGGAACTAACAAGCCAGAGGCTGCGGTTCAAACTCACCATGGGGCGTCTGGAGGGGCATCCGGCCTTAATCCCCCATACCTGCCCTGGGATGGACTGGCAACCTGTCAGGGGTATTTCTCTGCCTCCCACCCAAGGAGTGCTGGGGTAGACAACACCGGATCCCCGGCCTGACTGGATAAGCTGTTGATGATGACATCACATGACATGATGTTGACTTTTTTTTATTTATTATTCCGTTGAGATTTCAGCCAATGACCCTTCTACGAAAACCCCACGAGCTTGTTTAACATCTAGGTTGGCCCCGCCCATATTTGCCCTTGATTCAGAGACATAATGTCCTTCTATTAATGAACCACTAATTCAGCCTCATGGAGATTTCACACTTGAACGAGCCAATCATTATAAATGAGAATACACTGGATGCCGTGATGAAGGCTCCCTCTGGCAAGTGCGTCAGTTAAAGCTTATTAGCACTGTTTCAGATTTCTCCACGCTAAGTCATTAGCATCTCAATGGACAAGAGACAGGCGGACGGGGAATATTTTCAGAGTTAGTCGGTCACATGCGTTTGGAGTTTGTTCAGAGAAATATTTTCCAAATTAATGTGCTGTGAAAAAAAAAATGCATTATTCATCAGGTGTGCTGAAGCTTTAGCGAGGCACCATTCGCTGGAAACCAGGCAACCGTTCAGTCTAATTAGCAAGCAGTGTGTCTAGAGAGCCTGCAGCATCCTGGCCCTCCTCTGTGGGGGAGAACAAACAGCATTATACACACTGGTGCAAGCAAACACATACACACACATGCAATCACTTGCATACAAACACGTGCAAACACCTACACACATCGCATCGCGAACAGGCTGCCGTATGAGGTTTTGCTAACACCTCACTGACTTGACCACATCCTCCAGCTGTGACTCTTATTCCTCCAACTTTCTGGTCGTCATATGCCGTGAAGGCAAATCGGCCCCAGCCAGAGAAGTGTGTCAAGGCTGGGTGGTTATCGAGGATTCAGAATCCTTTATGTGGCTCTTTTTAAGCCCTCAGATCTAAGAGCTCGTTTCCTCAGGAGCCCCACAGACCACTCCCCACGCTCTGACTGCAGCCGCCGGAGCCCTGTGAAAATGACTTCTGCATGTGGCACATGGTGTTCAGGGAAGGAGCCAGGGGCTCTAGGCCTAATTTGGTGGTCACCTTTGTCTTTTGTTATACCAAACCTGGAACCAGAACTCTGTCAGATTCGGAGTCGGGTCAAAGAAGACTCGAGACTAGACGAGGCCTGTCGGTACACATTTTTTTTGAAGCATCTCCCTCAATCTCTATACCCCCGGCACTGAGTTGACTCTGATTTGTGTAGTCATTACTGTAGTACCATCCTTGAAGCTCCAGATTGAGGATTTTCTTAAGTAACTCCTGTCATACAGCGTTGATGATGATGCAACCCAATTGGGTCCTTCCAGCGATATTTGGACAACCCTGTCCAATTTTAACTCATCACACAGACTATGGTAGCGCCCAAAGCCAGAATAGAGCTGTGATTTTGGAAAAGGCAATTCACACCAATATGGCACGAATATGCATTTTTTTTGTTTTGGGAAATGAGAAAGTCCTAATGGCAACCTGTCCTGGGTGTTTCCCTGCATCAGCATGGCTCCACGGTCCAACTTCAGATAAGCAGTTGAAGATGGATGGATGAATATTCTGTTCATTAAATTTTACGGAAATAGTTTTCCATTTTGGTCTGTTCACGTGTCGACAGACTTGCTACCAGTGTGCAAATGGTCACAATGATATCAAGCTCTTTCCATCATATTCCTCCAGCTGCTCAGAAAAGAAGTGCGTTTTACGTGTCATGATTAGTCCCCACATTTTGGGGGTGGACATGGAATTAGGTGGAACTTGGGGGATTAAGGCTGGATGCCCTTCCTGACACCCCATGGTGGGTTCAAACCCAGAGCCTCTGGCTCATCAGTCCCTGAAGTGCAAGCTCTACCACTGAACTAGTGTGGCCCCATCCGCTGCTGCTCAGTAGGTTGTCCATTAGGAAAAATAAAATCTCACCCTTGGGACGAAGAATACCAATAATGCCCATGTGATTTGCCCCAAGATTCCTTGCAAGGAACCAGTTATAATTAATTAATTAATTAATTTTATCCTCTTTTTTCTCCCACCTGAATTCCCTGAGTGTCCTACTGCTGGGCCAGTCTCTTTGATCCCCTCTAGAGCATCAACAGGAAGGAGGAAGTGGTAGCATGTGTCTCCTCCAAGTCACATGACCACTAGCCCTCACTATTTTACACATCGTGGTCTGGTGGGGAAAGCACAGTGCTCGGCCCTGCTGCCACCTAACAGATCTTGGACACTGCAGAA
>OMLC01082017.1:7978-56408 GCA_900302585.1 Regalecus glesne
CCCCACTCCCCCACACACACACACACCCTCACACACACACACACACACACTCTCACACACACACACACACACACAATGACTTGGTACCACACGTTCTCACACGATGTCCCCTTCACTCTCAGTCCACCTCCTGTCCACGGAGAGACCCCCCACACACATGAAGACATAGCGAGTGGAATCACTGCATTTTCATGTCTTATTATCTGGGAAGGGAAACCATAGCAAAGCTGTAACAGCCCCCCCAAAACAAACTGTCCCCAATGACGAGCTGGAGGCACATCACGGGTGCCATTACGGCACAGGGCTTACCGTCGTCGCCCTCTTCCAGGATATTAGGAGGAGGGATGTCCATGATCTTCTTTAAAACAAAAGGGAAGGATTTCTGAGGAGCAGCTCTGCTGGGCTGAAGTGTCACGGTGATCGCAGCTTTCCCAGGCATCGTAGCAAAAGACCTCAGATCGGTATGGAAGAGAGTCTCTATGGGTTGGAAGAGTGGTCGTGGGATGTCTTCTTCTTCTCTTTCTTCTTCTTCTTCTTCTTCTTCTTCTTCTTTCGCTGCTGCTCGTCTCGGAGTCCTTCGCTCTTGTCAGAATATCCCGTCTGGAGTCAAAACAACACTACGTAGACTCGCCAGCCTCCGTGTGCCCACCGATCTGCATTAGATATTCATGAACTGCATGCAGCTTCACCACGCCCCCTCTCGAAATGCTGGACGTGGGTTGGTCGGATGCGGGGGTACCGTACATGAATATGGATGAGAGGAAAGGCGGGGGGGGCTTGTCGTGCGCTCACACGTACACACGGGGGCGTACCTCTGAGATAGTGGCGGTGCGGATGCTCATTGGCCGCAGCTGTCCACATAAAGAATAATCCGCCGCATGGCAGAGCATCGTATAGGATGCAAGTGTGAAACGTGAACGGCTGCTGCAAGGGAACATCCAGTCTCATGCAGACGGCATATGGACCATGTAGTGTTCCACCTGTCAGTGGTGAGGTTAGGCCCCCATTTCGATGTACACACCTCAGAGAGAGGCGATGCACGGATGTAAAAATCGACATAAAGGGGTGCATCCACGTACGACTAAGGCGCAAAACTGTGCAGCCCAGTGATTAACTACTACTTCCACGTCTGCAGGCCCTCTTCAACGTGTTGCACCGAACTTGCGACACCCCATGTGCGTAGTAATGAAATGCAGATCTGACGACACGTTGTGGTGCCGTCTATTGGAACCGGGTGTCACATTTTCTATTGGTGCATGGTAAATGTTCAGTGAACGCAGGATGCACAACCTACCCCACACTACGGTACCAACAAAGACGTTCTGCATAAAATCTCATCTCCATTTCTGAATAACATGTTTGAGGGCATCCTCTCAGTGAATCCGAGCTCCTGTTATAGGATCTGGGGGGTTAAACCTTGGTATAGGACTCCCCCTGCCCCCCAACAAGTGTACTATATATAATCCTTGGTGCCATATCCCGATGGCCCCAAAATGTTACCGAGTACATCCCTCATCCTTCCACCAGAGGGTAGGGTGCGTAAATCTTCCATCCATAAAGACAATAATAGAGCTAGAGAATCGGTATTTCAAAAGGATGTCGAAATACTTGTTTGGTAATAACATTAGAGAGGCATCGTTTAACATGAGGCACAAATATGACCTTGTGACCATTTGAGAGTATAAATAGGAGTCCAGCTTGCTCTTGAGCCGTTTATTCTGGAGCTGTCATTGAACTTGTGACAGATATGTCCTTGCAGTGATTTTCACTGACTGTCTGTGTGGATGCGGTGCCATACGATGAAACCGAGGCGAAAGAATTCAACCTGATGGATCCAATTCTCACGACTAGCCAGGTTTCATACCCACACATGCTAACTCGGGGAGAAAACAGCATTTTTCAGTTTCCAAAAAAAACCGTGGAGAGTGTTCGCCTACAACATGTTGGCTTTGACTATTCTTCCAATACAACCCCTGTGGACGCTCTAAAAGACTGCTCCTATATTAAGATCTTTCCAGATCGAGTTGATCCTGGATTTGACACCTTTTGTGTACATCTAACCTTTCCCCGTGTTCATCTACAGTTCATCAACTCTGCTGTTCTCCGTGCCACTCTGTGACTGCTCTACATGCACCGTGTTGTGCGTACTCGTCGCCGTGGGCTTCGCATAATGTACGATAACAAAGAGTCGACGGCATGACGGCACTGCGACTCTCGTCCTCTGTCGGCCATGTTGGCTCCTTCTCACTCGTGCCCTAACACGTGTGTCCGCCCACTCACGTGAAGGCACACACTGTAGGAGGGGAGACGACAGGGGGTGTGGCAGCTTTAGCACGTGTGAGCCGAGCCAAGCAGGAAGTAGACGCCGCTGCGCACCGCAGCTGCGCACGTCAACGAGAAAGCTCATGAATAAAACAGAGGAAAACCGAACAAAACACATAAAACCTCTTCAGCTACTCCGGCTTTGTTTTCTTCACCGTGCCCCTCCACACCCCCGCCCCTCTCGACGGAGACGCTCTCACGTTTCTCGGGCGGGTTTGTTCAGAGCCGGGCTGAGTCCTGGAACACAATGTCCTCCTCAACCACACACACACACACCCAAACACACACACACACACACACACACAACGCCATGCTGCACCATATCCTCTTTCCTCCCCCCTTTCTTCTTTCCCTTTTTCACCACATTGAGCCAAGTAAACAAAGAGTGTTAGTCGTCCACAACAGTGATATATATAAAGCCTAATCCTTAGTGCGTGGGGTGAATGTGCACCCAAAAGGACACTGTAGAATAGATGATTGGGTGTTTACGTCACCATCTTGCTCCTTATCCGTGTATCCTGCATTGCTTTATAATGTGTTCTCAATGTGCTGCATGAAGTTTGGTTGGACGATGCACCTCCTTACAGATGGGGTCTCTATAACCCCTTCTGGGATCCTGGTGCAAGATGATAGTCATTGCAGAACATCCCATCCAAAGTTCATTAAGGGGAAGGTGTCAGCAGACATGTTGCCACACACACTCAGTGTACTGGTTCATTGATGGACCGTTGTCACTTCTGCATTTCCAACAGTAGGACATTTAGCAGGTATGAGTGGCTGACCAATGGTAAGGTGGCCTGGAGCATATGCTTCTATCAACGCTCCACAAGTGACCGTGAGCAAGGCACTAAACGTTAATCCGCTCGATGGAGGCTGTATTAGATGTAACAATGGCTAGTGACCTGTACAGGAACATTCGAAGGAGGCTATCTAACCAGAGTTTGTAAAGCATCATCTATATCAGGGGTCATCTAGTAATCAAAGATTGATGGTGCGACCCCCGCCCCACCCCGGCCCATGCAGAAAGTGTGTCGAGGTGTCCTTGAGCAAGTTGCCGAATCCGTTACTACTCCCAGGGCACTGCAGATGTGCTCATTGATCCTACACAATAGGAAGGGTTGAATGCAGAGAACAAATTCCACCAGCTTTGTTCATGTGGCAATAAAAATTGTTTCATTGGATAGATTGGAGTCTATCAATCAAGTTATCACGGGTCGAGTGGGCAAACTCATCTGAATGTGAAGCACAGCAACCACAGATGACTTCTCTGCAGATGCCAACTTTCACTTGCACTTGTGCAAAAATCGAAAAATGTAACTTTGTCATGACTCATTTATAAGAATCTGTCTTTCAAAATCAGAGGGTTTCTTAAGAGGCAACCACCTCAAAATGTAGCCCCTCTGCTTTGCCTCGATACACAAGGTGGAAAGCCTCGTGCCTGAGCCTTCGGAGTACACATGTAAACTTCCGCAGGCCTGACCATCCTGAGCAAACAGTCCTCAGTGCCTTAGACTGTCTGTTCACTTTGTGGTAACTTCTGTATTTACTCCTCCTGAGGCCGTGCAGGCCGGGACTTGGTCCAACTGTTGTTTGAAGACACAGCAGGGTGACTGTGTTCTGTCAGAGCAGACTGGTGGGTGATGTCTGCAGCCAGCTATCAAGATTCTATCTATCTGAACAAAAGCCGTTTTGCAGCATTGCTGAGAAGTGTGTCCAGATTGAAAATTCAATTGTTTCTAGACAAACAGGGTAGGGTGGGATGTGTGTGTGTGTGGGGGGGAATCTACCCTTGGATTGTTTAGTCCTTATAAGAAGGGACAAAATAGTCATGACAGATTGATGGATGGATGGAATGACATTTTTATAAAAGGTCCTACATTGCTGATGCTACTCACAAACAATGGGAGGCCAAGATAGAGGTGAGAGAGAAGGGAGTCGCCCCGTCTTGACGGGAATACTGATCAGTAAATCTGCCAGCAGATTGATGGAGAGGGATGTGTAATTTTCTCAAACCAGTATTGGCTGTTCGTAGGTGTTGTACCCATAAAAGACACTGCCAACCTCATTTGTTCAGTGTTGTAAATCGCTTTGGCTTGCAATTCTAGCAAATAAGTAAGTAACTTCTGGCAGTCGGGGTCAGACAAAATTCCCAATTTTATGGGGGAAAACACATTTTTGGGAAAGCTCCTAAATAGCTCCAAAATGCCAGAAAGGCTTGTCTTTCTGGTGGTCTTGACAATGAAAGTGGCCGTGTAACAATTGAGTTAACAGTGAATAAGTATGGCGCCGTAGTGGAACTTGCATCAAAAAGTCACAAAAACATTAAAACACTTCATCTGGAGGAACACTGTTTCCAGATGAGATTATAATAAGTTGAATTAAAAAAAAGTGATTTCTTTACCTGGATCAGTGAGCATGCACAAAGATACTTATATCAATGACAGAGGTCTGCTTTACATGTCATGATTCATCCCCATGTGGGGTGGACATGGACTTCGATGGAGCTCGGGGAGTAGGCCGGATGTCCTTCCTGAAGACCCAGACTGGGTTCAGGGATTGATGAGCCAGTTATGAGAGTTAAAAGTTATGCAAGTTATGTGATATGTGATTTATGACACTATTCTAAGAAATTCCATCAATTATAAAATACACTGTCTCTCTCACACTAACACACACACTTTGTTCTATTGGTTCCTATCCATACATCATCATTTGGAGTCGGGTCACATGGTCATGCTGGAGTCTATCCCAGCGTTCAGTGGGCGAAAAGCGGGGCAACACCCTGGACAGGTCACCATTCCATCTCAAGCCTTGAGCGGATCACATTATTTCTGATAATACCCATGTTCAGACCACATTGGGTGCAAAATTCCCAGAAGAATAAAGGTTTTTGAACATATTTAGGCATATTTAAGAGATTATTTCTCCAATTCAAACATGGTGGCCAGCTACTTGTTATGTCGGAGTGTCTGTACAGTAAACAAGGGAGTCACAGTTTTGCCCGGTGGGAGTTTCTGTAGTGGTAGAATGTCGTACGAGCTCCCTTTAAACAGACAAACTCAGGTTCAGGTCCTCTTGGTAGTCAGCATCTATTACAGGCTTTACTGACATTGTTGTACAGCTGACTCTGCATGCCTTCTGCAAGTAGAGAAGGTGCAGGTTTAAAGTTTCCTTTGCAGGAATCTACTATTGTATGAAAGAGAGAGGTCTGTTTTATGCATCACAATTAGTCCCCATGTTGTGGAAATGGATACGGATTTAGATGGAGCTTGGGAAATTAAGACTGGATGCCCTTCCGAACACCCCGCAGTGGGTTCGAACCCGCTGCCTCTGGCTCTTCGGTTCGAGATAATCAAATCAGAAATTTGAAAGTGCAAACAGTGGCAGTGCAGATGGGGATACAACACATGTGACTGGACGAGCTCCATCTTCTTATATAGCAGAATAAGTGAATGATAGCTCATGGGAATCTGTTGTGCATCTGTCAAATCCATGTGCAGAAAATAACAATAATGTACATGTGCTGCAGCAAATAAACTCCAGTCAACTGCACCTGGAAGAAATTAATACAAAAGCTCTTCAAGCTGAGGCAAAGCAGGATTTGATGAAAACAATATGTAAAATCTCAGAACTTATGGGCAGTTTGACGTTTCCAACTATCCAACCATAGGTGGGTAGCAGATGGATGTCAGCATGATGATGATGATGGGATCCACCAAGTGAAGTGTGGACGAGAACATACGAGTTGCAAAGCTGACAAGTACAAAACAATGTCACGATGAAACCATGATAGATAACCGTTTCAGGGTCGTTGCATCAGTTGCAGAAAGTTATCAGCAAGGACATATGTACTGCTAAGTTTCCTCTCAGGCTGCCGCCCCCCTTCCATCATCCCATGCAAACCACCTGTAGAACAGGCCCATTATAATGCCAACCAGACGGCGCCTCCTTCCACAGTCACACAACAGACTCACACATGCACAGTTACAAGGTTCATCATTCGGCTAATAATTAACCACAGAGTCGTCTCTAAACTGCGCCACTGACGAAGATGCGACGACGTTTAGTATCCTAAAAATGAAATGAAAAATGAAACACCTTCAATCCCCCAAATTCACGTCGTACTTTAAGGAAAACTGCAGTTCGTTGGGTGGTGCTAGCTTGTCAACGACCAGACGTGTTCTTACCGCTGTCATCGAAGGCAGGGAAGGAGAAGGAGTCGACGAGGGATTTAAAGACATCACTGGCATCGATTTTTTCTCCCATGGACATCTTCTCGTTGGCTGTCGACATCTTTACACGACCGATATCCAACTGGCCCGATGCAGAGATAACGTTTCGATGGTAGAAATAACGACAATAACAACAAGCTGCGTGTGTTCAGACTTTTTCCAACTTCTCTCTGGTCACGTCATTGGACGCGTGTGAGCACATGGGCGGGGAGTGATATTATTATAATGAGCCCGGAGGCCCTCATGAATACTGCAGTGTTATTGTCTGTCACCCAATGAAACGCGAGTGAACTGGGGAATCTACGTTGCCATTCGCCGCTCTCTCCTGTCAGTCTGATCGCACAGCCACACAGAGGACGAGCAGGGGGCGGGCTCATGTCCCACAACACGCTTTGAGAGCACATTCCGCCACGGACAGCGCCATGTGGGAGACGAGGTCTGGGTACAGCCGCAGAGCATGGCTGTGGAAGTGCTACCTTCCCACCCTCACGGAAAGATGAAGACATATGATGAAGCCATAAAGCACAACAACAACATAGAAGCACATGTTTCTGCAAGGCCAGATTGAGAGAAAGCAAACAAACCACATACAGCATTTTGTGTTGACGATATAACATATGCTGTGGAACATCGTTCAAGGTCCTCTATCATTGTATCTAGGTGGGCTTATATGCATAAAAATCCTGCCTCTACGGTGAAAGAAAAGTCTCGATGCATGCTCAAAAATCCAGGTGAGAATATCACAAGAAAAGGTGACTCAGCTCACCTGGGCACATTTTATGAGAAAAACATCTTATCGCCAATAAAGGTGACATTTTCAGTCTGGGCTGACTGCAGCCATCCCTACGCTTATACACCCCAATACAACTGCAGGCTGCCAGGCTTCGCTTTGCAGTGATCAACAGTTAAGAAGGAATGCAGACTTCTGTAAATTCAAGTTTCCTCGCCTGTTGGGGATAAACAAGGCTGGCAAAGTTTCCACAAGGGCCTCTGAAACCATGAATCACCCTTGAGAAAGAGATGCAGAGCTCAGACACTTCCTCTGTCTGAAAAGAGCAACCAGGAGTTGACATGCAGGGGCTGCCCATCATGATAGCTTGAATGAAATCAATATGGAGTTGTGATTGCTGAGACACACGCTGTCTGGTAAGACTTCATATATGCCTCTAGGTGAGAGATAGATTGATCTGAACACATCGTCCTTCGGGCTTTTTTGGTCGAGGCCATAACCAAAATGTTATGCATCGCAATGTACGGCATTGGATGAATAGCAGTTATCTTTAACTTTGGCCAAGGCATCTTATTTTTATTGTCGCATAAAATAACTTTAATAAGAAAATAACTTTATTACTTTTCCACACCAACTTGGACAGTCTCCCTCATCTTAGTGTGGTCAAGTGAGAATAACATACGGAGTAAAGGAGGCCAAGAGATTTACATTTACATTTCTGTGACTCATGTCTTTAGTCTCATTTGTACTGCGACCGTTTTGGGGATATATGTACAAGACTTGTAAGACAACTGCATCTTTAGATCCTTTTAACCCTTCCACACATGGTGGTTGCTACAGTAGCTGGCTATTCACAGCCATTTTCATGTAAAGGCGCAAGTTATATTGGTGTATCTGCTTATCAGCCACTGCAGTGGACACTGCTGCATCACTCCATAAGGCCCTTTCAGGCACAACACAACAACGTTGCACACAATCCTAACATGCATGTCTCTCTGATGGTGGGAGGAAACCCACACAGGCACGGGGAGAACATGCAAACTCCACACAGACAGGACCTTGGATTCGAACCCAGGGCCTTCTAGCTGTAGGGCAACAGTGCTAACCACTGGTCCACTGTTGTGCCGTGTTGTTGCCGTTTAATCCTCTTATGTGTATTCATGCCACATGCTCTTTTGAAAATCTGTTATTTATGATCTATGTTGAGTTGGTGCCTGGTGTCCACTGTAGTGCACTGATATGCAGCTCCTTCTAAATAGAATATACTGAAACATAAAACTTATTTCCATTTCTCCCTTGTTCAAAAGTTTAAAAAAAACAAAAACAGAATTCTGTGATTTGATAATTCATGCAAGTAGAGCTTTAGGAATTATGCGGCCTTACATAAAATAATAATAGTCGGCATAGCTCAGTGGGTAGACCGGTCGTCTGGCAATCGGAAGGTTGCAGGTTCGATCCCCGGTCCTGCATATAGCATGTCAAGGTGTCCTTGAGCAAGACACTTAACCCCTAACTGCTCCCCGAGCACCATATGTTGGCAGCTCACTGCTCCTATACAATAGGTTGGGTCAAAAATGCAGAGAACAAATTTCCCCTTGCGGGACTGATAAGGGAATCCTTTTCTTTCTTAGTCCATTTTTGGGGGGTCACGACTAGCCCCCACGTTGTGGAGGGTGGACATGGGGCAACATAGCTCAGTGGGTAGAGCGGTCGTCTGGCAATTGGAAGGTGACAGGATCGATCGCCGGTCCTGCACATAGCATGTCGAGGTGTCCTTGAGCAAGAGACTGAACCCCTAACTGCTCACTTGATGTATGTCGCTCTGGATAAGAGCATCTGCTAAAGAAAGGAAAGAAAGAAAGGAAAGGATTCCCTTATCAGTCCTGCAAGGGGAAATTTGGATTTCTCTGCATTTTTGACCCAACCTATATTGTATAGGAGCAGTGAGCTGCCAACATATGGTGCTCGGGGAGCAGTTAGGGGTTAAGTGTCCTGCTCAAGGACACCTTGACATGCTGTATGCAGGACCGGGGATCGAACCTGCAACCTTCCGATTGCCAGACGACCGCTCTACCAACTGAGCTATGCCGCCCCCTAAATGTCTATAATGCAATGTAATTTAATAACATGGACTTAGATTAAGGGAGGAGTAAGGCCGGATACTCTTCTTGACAGCCTGCGATGGGTTCGAACCTGCAGCCTCTGGCTCGTCAGTTCCCAAAGCATACGCTCTAACACTGAGCTACTACAGCCCCCTTACAATACAAATAATGACAAGAGTGGATAATGCAGCTTTACCAAGACTTGCTGCATCAGGTCAGTCTGGTTTAATAATAATAATAATAATAATAATGGGCTGATATAGGTATAAAAAGACATGTGAGTCATTTTCATACACTGTGCATAACTTTTGAAAGTGTCAGTGTTCATACAGTAATGAATCAAACAACATTGGGTTTTGGAAACTTATTCTGTGCATGTTTCACTAAAGGGAATGTCAACAAATGGCATATATCTGTCAGTTAAACACATCCCAGGTCTGACCTCCTTCATAAACCTAGTAACAGATATAAAAACAACAACAACAACCAGTTCAACAGTAACCAGCAACAGGGGATGACAGAAAAACTATTCTGGTAAAAGTTGGATTTCCTCAGTCCTGCAGAAGAAAGTTGTACTTCCCAAAGTCCGACTCATCCGGCATGATGAGCATGTCCTCCCTGGCTTTGGCCAGCCTCCGCCTCAGGTAGTCCCGTCTATCCAGCCACTCCTGAAGCTCTTCGGCGCTGTGGGCGTAGTCACAGCTCGCCCCCTCAGGGCATTGGCTGTCCAACCTGTCAATTATAACAACACTAAGAATCAAACTTCACCATTATGCATGTTTCTATGTCATGTGACGACCACGTATTGCACTGGACAGGCACCAAGATGGACAATGTACTGTTTGGTACCATCTATCATGAGCTCTAACATGCCAGAATTCATCCATGCAAATTAGATTCTAGCCCTATCAAATCTACTTTTCTTATTTACCCTGCAGGCGGTTGCCATCTGGCCACCAGCTTTCTCATCACCCAGTGGTCTCATGATGCCAACATGTCTTGGGGAAATACTTGTCTTATCCAGGCGGTCAGCAAGACCTTCCAGAGTCAGATCAACACATTTGATTGGTTTAGAGTTTCTATAGAAGCTAAAACAGTGAGAGTTTCTGTGTTTACGTGTTTTTATTAGTCCCCATGTTGTGGGGGTGGACACAGACTTAGATGGAGCTTGAGGGATTAAGGTCGGATCCCCTTCCTGATGCCCCGCAGTGGGTTCAAACCTGCAACATCTGACTCTACCACTGAGCTACTGTGGCCCCTACAGAAGCTAAAACAGTACAAGACATGATTTGAAATGATGCAGTCATTAGCCTCTTGAATATCATTTCAGTGGTGCTGGTCTGACTGAAGTTCCCAGTGAGACAAACAAGGTAGCACCAGTGCCATGCTCAGCCCAGCATAAGTGGTTTCAGACGTGTCGATCGCTCACAGCTTCTCTGTTTGTTTCTGCATAACTATTGTGTTTTAAGGCTCCACAGACACAAACTCGGCGCCACGATGTGCGTCTGGCACGACCTATCATATCGCTTACAAGCCACATCTTATCGATGCTCACCTCCGCATTTCTGTGTGGGAGAGTCTTTCAATTATGCTTCAAGTTCAGACTATTGACAGACTGGCAGCTCTGCCTGAGTAACCTGGCGCTCATGTAACACTTATCCACTCCCCTGATGAACAACAACTCAACAGACTGAGGCTTTTTCTTCGGCTCATGTCCACTCGGGCTGTTGCTATAGAAATGGATGATCATTATACTAGCATAGGTCTCCTCCTACATTGTTGGGGAGAATTCAAGAGTGCATTCAAACAGCCTTGTGGCAGCAAATCACATGTAGTCACACCAGTCCAGGACCACTGCATCCAGAACCTTCATCATCATCTTCTTCATAATAATAATAATGATGATGATGATGATAACAACAATAACGGTGATGAAGATAGTAATAATAATAATAATAATAATAATAATAAAATCATGTTGGATTATACGAGACCAGTAACCTGGACACATAGGGAAACTGTTGGTTTGCACACCCAGATAACCAAAATCAGTTGTCAGAGGCTTTGACTGGGAACTCATCTGTGTCATTCTACTGCTATTTTCACCATTTCCTCCAGCTGATTGCAGCCTATGTGAACCACCATACTCATCTTTGGTGGCCACTAGCCACAACCAAGCCTTTCCCACCCACCAAGGGGCTACACAGGGATAGAGGGTTGCACATCGACGTGTTTTGTGAGCTAGTTCACACAAACAGTCTTGTTCAAATTATTGTCAGTGTGCTTTCTGAGCAAGGCACTAAACCCTTTAAAACAATGTTAGTGCCTTGAGGCTAGTCATACAGGATAATGTTTGGTGCTAAACATCTACAGCATTATCTAATTCAAGGTGGTGCTGGGATTTCAACCAGAACTATTCTAATGTTCAATCACTAAGCAACATGTTTTAGGAGCAACTACCATTAAATGTGCCGGAAAGTTGAATCCGTTCATCTGGACACAAAGTTTAGTGGGAGAAACAAAACACCAGTCAGCCAGGACTGACGAAGTCACTGTTGGGGTGGCATAGCTCAGGAGGTAGGACAGTTATCTAGAGATCGGAGAATTGGTGGTTTGATCCCTGGCCCCAGCAGAAAAGCATGTCAAAGTGTCCCTGAGCTAGACACTGAACCCCTAACTTCTTGCTCACTGCCCCTGTACAATAGGATGGATTGAATTCATCGAACACATTTTGTCGTATGTATGTACAGTGATGAATAAAGCTCCTCCTCCTTCTCCGTCTTCTTCATCTGCTCCTCAACCTTTTCTTCTTCTCCTTCTTTGACTGACACTTTGTGTCCATATGAACTTATTCAACTACCTGGATTATTGAACATGCATAAAGATACACTGTATGTGAGTGGATTACAGAACCCTGATAGACAGGAAGACATCTTACCTGGGGCAGATTTCAAGGCGTGGGCCGGGAAAACGGTAGTTCCAGCTCAGAGTCTCGTCCATGTGGTCGCAGCTGAACACGCGGTCCTTGTGCTTCTCAGAGGAGATGTGCTTCTGCCACTGCCGCTCACTGTTGCCATTCTTCCCACAAAGATGGCAATGGAAGCCATCCTGAAATGTAATCATAATAACAATGTCAACAACAATGAATATAATTGAATAAACTAGAGTGCATTCAGCAGAATGAAGATCTTTACCATGCGTACCCATCTTCCCTTTTCTGTACACACAGAATGACCAGTGCTTTTTCTGCCATTATAAGACTTTTTTTCAGCACCAAAGTCGACTGAATGGAAAATATGGAAAAAAAGTTTTTATGTGCAGAGCTCAAGCTAAAACAATCTACATAATAAAGACATTTTGCCTGTCATTCTATGGATTTGCAGTCTTCCAGGTGTACAAAAGTGACCCTATCTAATATGAGATGACGGTAATCAGGCCATCATAGTTTCACGGGCCTTACTAAAAAGACATCAAATATGTTTCACCA
This sequence comes from Regalecus glesne, assembly GCA_900302585.1. Classification (NCBI taxonomy): domain Eukaryota; kingdom Metazoa; phylum Chordata; class Actinopteri; order Lampriformes; family Regalecidae; genus Regalecus; species Regalecus glesne. The sequence goes on from OMLC01082017.1 coordinate 20,852, forward strand.
GTTTAGATTGGACAGTTTGGAGGCAAAGCCAGAGAGACCAGACTGAGATGGTCTGGACATGTGTGGAGGAGAGATGCTGGTATACTGGGAGAAGGATGCTGAATATGGAGCTACCAGGCAAGAGAAGAAGAGGAAGACCAAAGAGGAGGTTTATGATGTGGTGAGGGAGGACATGCAGGTTGGCTGGTGTGACAGAGGAAGATGTAGAGGACAGGAGGAGATGGAGATAATGATCTGCTGTGATGAAACTTAACAGGAAGAGCTCGAAATTCAACTTTTAAACATGAGGATAATCCAGTCAAATATTAATATTTTGCTCTAGCACTCCCTTAAATAATGACAAAATGGTACTGAAAGATGTATTCATGTTCATTCCACCCACCATTGGTTCAGCATAGTCAGTTGGCATGGCAATGCATTTCTCCTCAGATAATGGGAGGGGCTGGTTGACCATGGCTCCGTTTGACTGACGGTTGTGTCTGGTAAGCCAAATTTCATATATTTGTTGAATGTCCTTCACTGCAGGGATGGGATTAAAATACAAGCTATTGTGAGATTCTTAAAGGTTGTGTAGTTGAGAGTTTAATTACATAAAATTCACAGAACCCAAATATGTTATAAAAGGTCCCATCCATCCATCAATTGTATACCACTTATCCGAAGTCAGATCGCGGGTTCATGCTGGAGCCTGTCCCAGCGCCCATTGGGCGAAAACACCCTGTACAGGTCACTGTTCCATCACAGGGCTTGAGCAGTAAGGGGTTCAGTGTTTTGCTCAAGGACACTAGCATGCAATTCCAGCAAAGAAATACATTTTTAAAATGTATAACTCGTATAGGATTATAGCATACCTAGGTTAGAGTGCTGTGGCACTGCAGGCTAAGGGGCTGCAGGACTGTATGGTGGGGAAGTAGATATGGAAGGCAGACCATGGACACTGAGCCACTTGACTGCCAGGTATTGTTTAAGACACTCTTTGAGGGTGTGCGGTGGTGGTACACTTGGTAGGGTGGGTACCACATAAGGCTGAGTCCTTACCAAAAAGCCCCGGTTCAAATCCGACCCCAGCCCTTTACTGAATGTCATCCCGTCTCTCTCCCTCCTACCTTTGGCCCAGTGGTTTCATCTGCCATGTTTGCATTTTAGATATTCATTGATTAGTACCTGCACTATGAAGGAGGTTATCATTATTATTATTATCGTTTTACCTTTCATAATTCAACTACAATTCTGTCATCCTGATCATGTTGTATGCTGTAAATTGTGTTTTATTCTGTGTATACATCATCCATTGCACGGCTGTCTGTCTTGGGGGAGAGATCCCTCCTCTGTTGCTCTCCCTGAGGTTTCTTCCTACTTTTCTCCCTGTTAAAATGTTTTTTTTATTTTTATGGAATTGTTCCTTATCCAATGTGAGGGTCTAAGGACAGGATGTTGTGTTAATGTTAAGTCCACTGAGGCAAATTATCAATTTGTGATAATGAGCTACACAAATAAAATTGAATTGACTTGACTGTCTCTCTCTTGTCTATGATATCATATAAAGGTGGAAAGTTCCACATAAAAAAACACTCTTTAAAACCACTTCCTGGAATGAGATGGCAAGCTGTAAAGTGACTCAACTCATAATCACTTTATGTATGAATCCCTTAATTGGTTGCAGCTTAAATCTCAAAGGCGTTTTCACTGGGTTCAGTTCATCCTAAAATAAAATGTGTTTACTGGAACTGTCCTTCCTATTTGAAACAGCTCAGTGTAGATTTTCATATCCACTCAGATATATGTAACATCCCTTTTTCTTTAATCCCCAGAATGGAACAAGTTATTTGTATTTGTGTATTTGGAAAGTATGTCTGCTATGTAGTACTGGTTTGTTGGCATCCATCGATTGTCAGGCACTTATTCAAATCAGGTCATGGTGGTAGCAGTTCCAGCAGAGGACCCCAAATGTCCCTCTCCCTGGCCACTTCAATCAGCTCTAACTGAGAGATGCTGAGGTGTTCCCAGACCAACATGGAGATATAATCCCACCATCTGGTCCTTGGTCTACCCCGTGGCCTCCTCCCAGCTGGATGTACCTGGATTACCTCATTGGGGAGGTGACCAGGTGGCATCCTTACTAGATGCTGAACCCCCTCAACTGACTGGCCTCTTTCTACATAAAGGACCAGCTAGTCTACTCCAAGTCCCTCATGGATGACAGAACTTCTCACCCTATCTCTAAGGGAGATGTCAACCCATTTAGGCCACTTGTATCTGTGATCTCTTTAGGTCATAACTCGACCGTCATGGCCATAGGTGATTGTATGAACAAATAAGTAATAGTTGTGCGTTAGTCTATAGGACCCCTTGAAAAACAGATGCTGTATCTCGAGGAGTTAGCCTTCAATAAATTAAACTAAAATCAAGCAGCCCAGCCTGAGACTATTCTCAACACCGCAGATCAACTGGAATCAAATTTAGTGAAAGAAATTGGTAAATTTACACAGAGAAAGTAATATGATTTCTTCCAAATGTCCTATTGGCCTACTGAACTTGTGTATTGTAGGGCAGTTGAAGTCACAAGCCCTGACTTAACTCACAGTCATTATTCCTCATGTATGTCCACAGCTCATTCTCCTCTTGGCTATGAGCAAACGCACAGTTCCCGGTATAGGTACATTTCTTCTTCTCCAAGATATGTACACATATCTGGAAGAGAGGCCAGAATGCTGAATACAACACACTGAATTAAACACATTTCTTTCCAATAGGCATAATAACAACATAATAAAAATGATAACGATAATAATAATTGTTCCCTTATCAGTCCCACAAGGGAAAATTTGCAACTCTCTGCATTTGACCCATCCTATTTATTGAATAGAAGCAGTGGACAGCCACCATGTGGCACCCGGGGAGCTGAAATAACCGATCCATCCACCCATTTATCCATACATCCATAGCTAACTGCTTAGCTGAATTTGGGTCACAGGGTCATGCTTGAGCCTATCCCAGCACTCATTGGGTGAAAGGCAGGGAAACACCCTGGCACGCTTCCTGCAGGGGCTAGGAATCGAACCACCAATCTTCAGATTACTAGACAACCACCGGTCAACAATATCTAGAATAAAAATTAACAAAAAAACCTCCTGAAAAATTACAAATAAAATAATCAAACAATGAACAGAGGAGGGGCACGTACATCAAACTGAATGAGGTGGTTCTTGGTATGTGGAAGTGGCCGAACTTGAACCCACTTATTCTTTTCTTGGGACTTTACCAGCAGCACCCGGCGCTCTTTGGTCCACCTGGAGAGGGTGACGGAGAGGAAGTGACAGACTCAGAGAGGAGAAGACAAAAATGCTACACTTTTAATGGGATGTTCACTCAGCCCAGTATGTGTTTGTTTTACAGTTACTATAAAATATATTTGCATTCGAAATCAAGAACCCAGCAAATAAAAGCTGCAATATAAGTGAATGGGGCTCTTACTCACATGTGTCTGCCCTTGGCTGTGCAGTACTTCAGGGATTTGTCAGGCTCGCTGGTCAGGCCGTCCCGCCAGCACTGAGCACAGACGAACTTCAGCTCCATGTTCAGACTCCCGCTGCTGATGCCTCCACCTCTTGGCTTGAAACTGCCAGCTTCAGCAAAGGTGGACATCTTTGTCAAGGCAAAATACATCAATAAAGATTAGAGAATAATCATTTATCATTCTTTATTTATTTATTTATGTAAAGGCCTAATTCAGATTTTTGTTTGTGGAGGAACAGCAGTTGAAGTTACAACTCACAACTGCTTGTGGAGTTAGATGCTCAAAAAAAAGAAAATATGCCAACTGTGTGAAAATTTTAGGTGGAAGTGAAGAAACATATAAGTGAATACACTGCCGAAACTAGCCAGGGGATGACACTGTCCTCAAAAATTGGACAAAACTGAATTTACACAATATTGAAATAGACAAGTTAATAGGGCCGGGGCAGTCCAGTGGTAGAGCGTGGATTTTGGGACTTGATGAGCCAGATGTTGTGGGTTCTAACCCAGCATGGGGCGTCAGGAAGGCCATCCTGCCTTAATTTCCCAAGCTCCACCTTGTTCCATGTTCATCCCCACAACATGGGGGCGAATCATGACACGTAAAAATGAACCTCAAAGTAGACAAGTTAATGGATAAGGTGCTTCTTTTAAAGCATGGATCAGAATATCCAGCAGAGAGATGGAGACATAGCAAGCAGCAAGGAAGCAGAAAGACACATGAATGCACATGAATGAGACAAATAGGAATGAGCACAACTGCAAGTGTAGGAGAAGAATAAGCACAATATGAGGACAAGAGAAACATGTTGCTACTTCTACTAATTTTCTATTCTTACTTTGCTGGCCCCCTGTTTGCTTGGGTTCTGCTCCTGCTTCTTGCAGTGCTTCATTGATTCCTTCACAATTTCTTCAGGGGTGATACCTGGAAAATACACACACACCAACTTAATATTTTATTGTGAGTGGTTTAGAGCATCAGGGAGTCTTGTGATGTGTGTATGACTGATTTCAAATTTCATCAATCTAAAAACCAAGTCAGTATTCATCAAAAATACAGTCTTGTGCCTCACAGCTTATGACTTGCAACTCGAGTTTTCCCTTTACTTTCCATTTTAAAGTTTTGAATGGCGCAAATAAAATCTAACCTCTGGCTCTCACCAGCTAGGATTTACAGTGTGAAACAATGTCTGGCAGACCTACCCGTGTCTCGCTGCAGCTTCCAGGTCTTGTACTCGATGACGGAGTGGGCAAACTGGCACCAGTCCCCTCTCTGGCAGCCATAGCGGATGGCATGCTTGCACATGTCCAGGTAGCAGTTGATGTTCAGCGGACGGATCTTGCTGTAGTTCACTATGGCGGTCTTCACCATGTATACCAAGCACCTGAGAGACGTGGAGGGAGCATCCGCAGGGTGTTCATGAGAGACGGAGAATGACATGATGTAGGAGTAAAAACACTGAAGGAGGATGGAGGCCCATTTTGAACTTCACTCACTTATTGACTTCAAAAACATGGCTACTGTGTCGGTTGGAGCACATGGTCGGGATTTCTTCGGATTGCACACTGATGATCTTGAGTTTACTGTCATAGCATACCTGGGAAGTGGGAGGTTATGGGAAGAGGCGAAAAAAGCCAGAACAAAAAGATGAAATATCATGGCACTTATTTAAATTCCACTCTGACAATAGATGAGGAGTGAGACAAAAACCTCTTACAGTATTATTATGCTTAAATAATGCTTGCAACCATGGCACATATTAAATCAACCTTTGTAGCTATAACAGCCTCCATTCTTCTGGGAGGGCTTTCCACTAGATCAGAGGTGGCTGAGCTAGCCAAATCCACTTATTAGAAAGCATAATTTCGGGGTATGTAGCATATAAAATGATAAATTGACTTGTTCTTATACAGAGATTCTCTAGTCTAGCGACCGACCACTCAAAGCGCTTTACAATGAATGCCTCACATTTACCAAGCTATGCGGTGGTATAAAAACCCACAATGCTCGACTCCCAGATTACACTGTACTCGCTGAGCCATCCCGGGTCATACTGCCAGACACAGATACTGCACATATGTCCTACTTCTGGGACCACGCTGTGTGTTGTGTATGTATCTGTGCATACGCATGTACTAACCTCACAGAGAAACACGAATTTACTGTTGTGCTCTTGCAGAAGACGCGCCACATTGAGCCCTGGATCTAGTCTGGAAGCTTCTGACTCAAACAGGAAGTTTCTATCCAGTGTTAGTTTCCTTTCTTCTGTCCAAACATCTATTTCCAGCTGGTTGAAGGCAAATGTGCATTGCTCCCCATACTTACATAGGCCTAAATCACCTGACTTGAGCAGCTCTGGAGAAATGGAAGAACATATGAGAAACAAACAACTTCAAACTTTGTCTATTGAATGGGTGCGAATAAATAGGGCATTGCTGCACATTATTAGCAGCATATTGCTTAATACTGTCTGTTCTTGTTATTACCAATTCTGATTCAAATTAGTATCAACTGAATTCTGGCATTTATGAGACATCATCTGGACCAGTGAGCATCTTGGCTTTGTTTCTGTTATGTCCGTGTGTTCAGAATGGCTAGGAAGCCATTCTTAATCCCATGAATAGTGAAATCAAATGGCTAACATGACTCAGAGGGCTTGATCCACATAGCTCAAGTCTGACATAATACTCAAACCCTTACCCCTGCAAAGAACGAATGGGCCGTGGAAGGAGCTCATGGCAGGAATTGGTCTCACCCTCGTCCACTCCAAACCCTGCTGACCGGCCTTTCTCCTGCATAGCAGTGTGTCCTTCTTGCAGTTGTGGACAAGACCTGACTTGTGAACAAAACTATAAATCCCTTTCCCTGGAACAGAGAATAAAGGATAAAAATGAAGATGGGATTAGAAAAATAGAAGTTTGACATTTTCACTTTTAAAATAAAGAACATTCCAAATGTATTCCAGGTTTGATTTTCTTTCTCAGCCTTGTCTGTATTTGACCCTACGCGTATGTTTGTGCAGTGCACCTCTGTGCACTTGGTTCAGTTATAGCCTGTTTTCACCTGTTTTGGAAAAACGAACCACAGACTCGCTCTTCTCTTAGAACTTGATTACATGGAGCTAAACTCCCACACCCCTGTCTATGTTCAAGATGCCTGGGCAGGTTGTCAGAATAGTGGGAGAGGAGCTGCAAAAGCCACGGTGTGCGTCATACAAAGCAAGGGCTAAAACAAAACATACCCTCACGGGAGAAGCAGGCAGAGCATGCCTGCATGAACTCATGGGTGGAGGACAGGGGGTTGGCCAGCATACTTGGCCCTTTGTAGCTCTTCATCTGGGTGGACATGACAGGAAACATTAGGTTTAGGTGGACATGAATAGCAGGAAGAGCTGATAATGTAAGCCTGGTAGTAAATAAGCCTTACTTTGAGGTTAGCCTTGGCTGACTGGGTACCAGGGATGGTGGCACAATGAGGGGTTTTAAAACCTGAAAAAAAAGGGGCAAAAGACACTGAGCAACAGCAGACCTGTATTGCACTCAGATGTATCGTTGTCATGTGAACTGAGGAAAAGCTGCTGACACAAGTTATGAACACATGCCTGATTGAAGTGACTACACGTTTATTGTTTTGTGTCAATGTGGGCGGTAAACTTTTGGAAAATGATCATTAAGTGCCAGCAGTGTCTGTCTGGATAATATTCTACCTGTTTTAGAACCAGGAAAACAGTGTTTCCAAATCTCTCCGACTCAGTAAGGACATACTATTACATAAAAATATGCACTTAACTGTGATCAGCAGGTAGACTGAAATCAGAAAGTGAGTCCAGGCCTTCTCCCCCGACAGCGACTGATTGCAGGGTTATCCAGTCCCTTGCTATGGCAGGTAGAGAATCCAGGGTGTCAAGGGAGTCGAGCAAGTCAAACCCATTGGGAAAATCTATGTGTTGATTTGCCAGGCCAGAGATGCTGTCCAGCGTATATAAATAATCAAGAGACGCATCCAGACTCTCATCCAGGGGTTCATACTGGCACTCCTTGTCTGCCTCTTGCTTTGCTTTGGATTCATCCGTGTCTTTCATGACATTTAGATGAGGAGGTGAACCAAGGAGGTCGTCCAGTGAATCGAGGCTATCAAGAGCTACAGTGTTCAGCATAGTGCTCGGTCTGAGGTTTGGTACATCACTGCTGGCACTACCTGTGGAGTCGGACGAAAAACTGTCTAAGGAATCAAAGCCGTTGGCGGTTGAGATGGTGTCCAGAGTATCCAGTACCGAGGCATTGAGGTTGTCATCGTCACCTACACCTGAGATGGTATCCAGACGGTTTAACTGGCTAACAGCCGTGGTGAAGAAAGCTGGGGGAAGCTTGGGTGTTGGGGTGGGCAGCATAGGGGTCACAGCAGGCACACAAACGGATTTCTGGCCTCGGTCGTAAGTCGGGGGGTTAAGGAAGGGTGCCTGGACTTGGGTCTAGGAAATATTGAGAGAGGGACAGAATAACACCTCACAATCCATGAGTCCACCATAACATTTATATTCTCACACACATGTATGATTTTCTATATCTGGGATGACCCTCACTAACTGATCATTCCCCAGCCCCTAACCTTAAAGGTGAAATGAGTATCATTTTTAAATCGCAGTGTGTAGAACAAATTCCTTATGTAGGGACAGTGCACATTACTGATCATTTAGAATGTAAATGACAGATTAAGACTGCCCCCTAGTGGCCCATCAACACCACTTCCACCGGCAACTCCATTCTCCCATGAGGTCTCCCACCCAAGTCCACACCTGCTTCTGTCATTCACACACACCATCATCATTGGCGGTCACATGGGATCGAGTGAGACTGTGACCTCCTTCTAGGTCCTTGTGGGTCTTCAGGTGGGTATGGAGGCAGATACTGGAGCTGCATATTTTGGGCCAATGTGGGCATGAGTATGAATGAGTGGTTGAAGATGTGGTTTGGGCCTTTCTGATAACTCCCTCCTTTCTGAGTATGTGTTTATTTCCAGCAGCATGGCGGAGGTCATGGTTGTCGTGCCTAGCACCCTCAAAGACACCCCCCCACACACACACACACACACCTTACCTGAGTGGGCTCAAGCTCACTCGGGAAGGAGTCTAGCAGGCTGTCCAAATCATCTCCCATCACCTCGCTGTCCTCGAGAGTTTCCGAATCTGAGGGGATTGAACTGAGCTTTGCTGGCAGCTGGCTCGAAAGCACTGTAGAAGGGCCAAGTTCAACTCCCCTGTATGGCAAAACTGTGGAATCTAGCTTGACTGGTATGGAATCTTGAGATACACTGGGAAGGCCAACTAAAGAAGAAGAGGAAATTCCTTTATGATGAATGATTTAAATGCTGAGGCACTGATTGGGGAGAGTGAAAGTGTATGATGCAATATTAAACTGATGTCTGTGTGTAACGTAATAAAATTGATATTTTTACTTAAGTGCAAAAAAAGTTCCAACCTGGTGCAGCTCCACTGATGGGATAGAAGCCATGGCTTACAAAAGCACCAAGGCTTTGGAGAGTGTCTGTCTGGAACGGACGAGAGCAGAGAAAATGACTTTAGATGAGGGGTCTCTTTATATGTCACAATTAGTCTCCCAGATAATGTGGGTGGACACAGACTAGATGGGGGTTGGGGGATTAAGGTTGGATGCTCTTCCCGATGACCGGCGGTTGGATCAAACTCGCAACATCTCGCTCATCGGTTCCCAAAGCGTATGCTGTACCACGGAGCTACCGCGACCAGTAAAAGACAGAGTAGAAAACCACTAGGATTGGTGTCTTTATGTATGCTCCATAATCCAAGGAAAGGAAATCACAGAAAGCTGAATCAGTTCATCTAGACACATTTACTGCATCAGACACCTTAGTTGCTTCTTCAGTCTCAGCTGACTTCAGGCATCCCCATCCATGTAAACAATATGGTGGCATAACTGAAAACAATGATCAGTTTCATATTCAAATTGCCATGACCATTGACTAGAGCTATAATGGCCATGTGTACTATTCACAGAGGATTGTGGAGTAGTTGCAATCACACCATTATAAGATGGGGTCAGATTTACTCTTAACTCTGCTCTCCACCGTTCAGGGATAGTACCTCTACACATCTGAGAAAGAAAGCGTGTGTACAGTCTTCCTCCCCAGGATTCAACATTCTGTAATTCGCTGATTTGAATGTCTTTTACATAATAATAATAATAATGAATTATATTTGTAATGCACCTTCCAATTCAACTGAACTCTCAAAGCGCTACAAAAAACAATTATAAAATAATAAAAACAATACATATAATTTAACAGCACCATTTTCTTTTACTAATCACTGTTTCTTGATTATAAGTTACTCACATTTTTTCCCTAAATCTATGATAGTGACCAGCACCAAAGTTCCATCACTTGCCTGTGCAGCTTGAGGACCCATGTTTCCATTTCTGACAGCACCAGCAGTGATGCTCTCCACCTGGGAAAACAGGAAATCCCATTCAGTATAATGAATAACTAAGCAGGAGTATTAACTAATGATAATGTTTATAACCGATTACTACTTATATGATTATTTTCACCTGTATATGGTCAATCCATGTGGATTATCTGATGAGTGTTGTGTTGTTGTTCTGTGTGATGTGATTTGATAGTGCCTTAGGGACACATTAGAGCAGTGACACAAAAAAACCCACATCTTAAAATGATCAAAAAAGCCTTTTTTAATGGGTTATCAATATTGCAGAATAGTGGTCACAGTCATAGATCAATACTGAGAGGTCCATTTTAATGTCATTTTTATGTTGTGGGGGTAAACATGGACTTAGATGGAGCTTGGGGGATTAAGACAAGATGCCCTTCCTGACACCCCGTGGCGGTGGGTTCGAACATGCAACATCTGGCTTGTCTGTTCCCAAAGTGTGCGCCCTACCAGTGCTAGCTCAGTGGTAGGCTACCACTGAGCTACCATGGACCCAGTAATAGATCCATTGATCTGTTACTAGAGTACCAGTCCATACATGTAGATAGATGGACATTACATTATCCCATTTAATGGAGACTGGGAGGTCCTGACATCAAACATGACAACTCTGTTAAGAGTAAATTGCTCTCGCATTTCCATTTAAAGGAATGCTTGGCTTGGGGTATGTACAGCAGTGAACAGGAACCTCAGGATACTCCCAGGTATTTCATGCTGGGGTGAAGCACATCTAACAAACATCTTCTCGCCTTACCTTAGGACTGATGTAGGGTTTTCGTTTTTTTAGTCCCAAACTGACAGCAAGCTCATGTGCCAGCTCATTCACCTGGTTGTCCTGTCCGGGGCAGGCCATAAAGAAAGAGCAAGATGGAATCGGTGACCAAAATATGAGGGCGTGATCTTACTCATGTCATCATTTTGAGATGGATAGAAATGTGTCATTCAACTAATTTCTGACACAATAGCCCAAGTAATGCACATCTTCAGCACTAAACTGGTTATGTAATCTAAATGCATCACACTAAAAGCTTAAACTTCCTTCACTCCCTTACCAGACGTGTGATGAGTAAACACTCTGTTGTGCAGTAGTACGCCTCCCTGTGCCGTCCTAGCTCCTTCAGACAAAGGGCCTTTCTGTAAAGCGCCTTGTGACTTTCTTTACACTTCTCCAATATAATGTCACAATCCTGCACAGCACACTCATACTGGCGCTAAGAATAATGACAGGCAGAAAGAGAGAGGGAAAAAAACAAAAACAGTGAGAGCAGAAACGGTGAGATGAGCTCAGATGACAGGCAACTCAAGAGCCTCAAATAGGATGCAGATTTTATCACATGTTCTGACATCCCACTTTGATATGGGAATCAGTCATGGTTATCATCATATAATCAGATATATTTACTATGTGTTTCAGCCACAAAACCTAGTTATGACTCTACTGTGATCCTCATGTTTTTAAATAGGAGATGCATCTCGGCTTTGGAAAGCTTACACAACTGCCTGATCCTGTCAAGTAACTGACTCATGGCAACCGCTTGGCCATGAGTCAGGAATGAAAGCAGGTGAAGGTGTCTCCAATCTGCACTTTTCCTAAAATTACATATTTAGATTAGGTGGACTAGGGACTGAGTTTTCACTTTAGAATGTGGATATTTCAATGGTATCAACAATTGTTAAATTCTATTCGTAACATTTTAAGAGGGACACTCTGCTATCTGCCAACGTCCTCTCACCATGTTGTAGTAGGCAGCGGCCCGGTTGACATACAGGCTCTCAAACAAAGCTTCAGGGACCTGGATGTTGTCCGCTGTGGCGTACTGTGCAACATTCAGTCCTTCGCTGAAGTCTCTCACTGCTTGGTCCCAGTCATTGTCTTTGAATGAGATGTTCCCCTCATCAAGCAGATTGCACACCAACTTATTCAGAAAACCCTTGGAAAAATAATGAAGTCATGAAGACATATGGCATTTGGATGTGAAACAGGACACCGTTGGTATACAAGTGAGTTTACATTAAAAAGTGTCCTGGATAAATGATATAAAAGACATGACATGCTACTAGTGAAGGGAAGTGCAGAGACTCAGTTTAGAACAAGGAAATGACAAGGGAGATTTTTGAAGTTTATCTACTGCAAAATAATTTAAGTGACCCCGTGTGACAATAATAATAATTTCCATTTATAGGGACACGGCTTCATAACTAACATTTAGAATAAAAATACACCAGATTTAGCCACCGGACTAATGTTCATCTGTTGTCGCTAGAAACTAATTGTTCAGTAGCTTGCTCAAGAACACTTCAACATGCTTCTTGAAAGAACCGGGGATCAAACTACCAACCCTCTGACTGCATAGCTCCATCTTGCTAGACAACTAGCAAGTTGGAGCTATGCTGCCCTTCTATCAGCTCACTAGTTGATAGACTACAAATAAAATAAACACACAGAACAAACCAAGCCAAGAGACAAGGTGAACTATGCATCATTACATCTGGAACAACAGCTAGTACCTCATAGCCTTCAGGTTCTGGATAAGGTAGAGATAACCTGGCACACAGATAGATATATGAGAGTCAGATGAGTTATCAAATCTCAGTTACATGCTTAAAATAACAAAACTAGATTTTCAGATTTACAACAATGTGGAATAAAAATCAGTTCACTCACTTTATGAATTTCAGGGCTTTGTCTATTTCCACCCTGCGTTGTTGTTTCATAGAGTCCATCTTAATGCACCCAGGAAAGAAGCAGAACTTTAGTTATTTGTCATTCTACATACATCCAATGAAATGTGTTCACTGCATTTGCATCTTTCTGCATCTCTGTGCATTATCGTATAGGAGAAGTGATCGGCCATAGCGCCAGGAGAACAGTTAGGGGGGTTAGTGACTTGCTCAAGGACACCTCGGCACGGGGACCACAAAATCTTCCGATTACTTGACAATTACCCTACTTCCTGATGGAGAAAGCTGACCAGTTGCAATTAGTTGTACACAACGACAAATGGTGATGACGGAGAGACATTTGGGGAGTATTTTTGAATCAGAAATCACGCTAACAACTCACAGAAGATTAATGTCACCTATTAAACATCAGACATCAACAGATAGGGGGTATACACAGGACCATGGAGGGTTTCTCACCATCATGGCGCGACTCCTCAATTTTGCCACTTACCTTGTAAAGTGATTGTGGTTCAACTTAGAAAAAAGTTAGGGGAAAGGAAAATCAACACTTCAATCTCGTAAAAACGGATTACAGACGTGTATGCATACACCATCTGGGATGAAAGACGCTCAATTTTTTTAGCACGTTGCAACTTTTGAGGGTTGATAAGGTTCAGTTTCGATTCCTGACAAGCGCTGCCAAATCTCGCGAGATTAAGAAGTAATCGCAGCCTCATAAAACAACCCCAGCAATGGAAATAAGCTCAATAATGAAGCTAAAACTTGCTAAACTGAAAGTTTTTTTGGGGGGGGTTTCAACAATAAACCTGAATTTTTATTTTATATATATTTAAGAAAAAACAGGTTAGCATCCTCTTGTGTTTTTCTATGTCAGCATCTTGCTTGAGGTGTTAATGGTGAGCACTAAAATCTCAGCTTTACAGGACCTGCACACAACTTTACTTTCATCACCGAACACCAGACGTGTTCACTCTTACAGTTCGTTTCCCTTCTTTCAATGTGTTTTAGCATTATTTTCCATACTGGATGGTTGAAACCTGACAGTGTTAAGTGTTGTTAAACCTGGGAAAAGACACTGTTTCTGTATCTGGTTGTTATGGTGTACAGTGTTCTGTAGCGCCAACCAGAGGGGAGGAGGTGGAACAGGTTCAGAGCAGGTTGTGATGGGTCTGCAGAGATGCTGCCTGCGCGTCTCTCGACGTTAGGGACATATAAATCTTGAATGGATGGCAACTTGGTGCCAATGACTTTCTCTGCAGGCCTGAATGTCTGCTAAAGTCTATCCATGCCCTGTTGGGTGGCTGATACGAACCAGATAGTGATGGATGTGCAGGGGGTAGACTGGAATATTGCAGTGTAGAACTGAATCAGCAGTTCCTATCAATGTTTTTTTGGGGAGGGGGTAACCAACGATGTAAAAAAAACCGAAGTTGCTTGGCAATGGATAGATACATAGATAAACCATAGTTTTAAAACCAGCACCGAAAGCTAATATCCGTGACTGGTGATTTAAAAAAAGTGAATTCAAATAAAGTTGCGTATATAAAGTGGATTTGGCAACTCTGTTACCTAACAACCATGCACTCTTTCTACGGCAAGTAGGCTGGTCTATGTGGAGTTGTTGTCACGTTTGGTGGTTTAAAGCACGTCCAAAAAATGTCTACGCCTGGTTAGTGACGGTTAACACGGTGCTGGGTAGATTTTAATGAAGAGAAACATTTTTTTCGTTTGAAGTGACATCATATTGGCCATAAATATAACTAATACGAAGTATGTTGCAGGGGTTGATTTGAACTACAAGTCCCGTGGCCCTCCACTGTGTTGTGCTCCGTTAGGGTTTGAACGTCCGGACTGAGCGGGAGTACGACAATCGGAAACAGCCGGCTAGCACAATTGGACTGTAGCGAGAGTGATTTTACCAGGCAAGTGGAGAAGCAGAGACATTGTTGTTTCCTACATATGATAAAGCTTCTAGACGTTTTCATTTTTATCTTCTTTGACGTAATTTAGTTGGTAATGTGCTCCCTAATGAGTTAGTGAGTGACCACGCCAGCCGGTTCACACGTGCGAGCTAGTTAACTTAGCCGCGGTAGCACAGAGAGCTAGTTTGGCTAACACCCTTACCGCATTAAGTAGCAAAGCTAGCATACGTGCTCAGATCAAAACCTTTTATCGACTGATTTTCGGCACCACAATTCACCATTATTCATTGTTTAGTAAGGTTGTGTGTAATTGTTTTAATTTGTTATGTAACAGTCTAGCAACAACCGGTTAGCATTCCTGAGCTGTTGACAGCCTTCATTTGGAAACGGCAATGTCAGCTATTTGGTCTGTTTTAGAAAGAAATGCTAAGCCGATTCTCTGTAAACACATTTGTTCTTGTATAAACGTGGTAGACGATTATGTGTTCACTGTGTCATTTTTAATCGCTGTTAGGTGTCCACGAGGTTATCTCTTGTCAGTCTGACCTTAGATTTAAATAGTCCCCTACATAGCAAGTGTAGACGTCATGTTCGACTGGTGGTAGACTTGAATCTTGGCACCATGATGATCCCAACATAACAGATACTGCATGATATTTTTATTTCTCAGGTGCCCCGATGGCGACAGATATAGTTTCACAGTTGGCCGATTCTCTGGCCAAGACAGGAGTTGGGGAAGGAGAACTGAGCTACAAGGGCCAGGGAAGAAAGCTGGACAATGCTAAGTCTGGTAAGTGTGTGCAGTTACAACCCTTGTATACAATACCTCCCCAATATGCCATAGGACAGAAACTATATGGCATTATAAATAGTATTATTTTTGTTCATTACTATTAGCAAGCTATGGTCAATACTAAGGAGCCTTTTATCTCCTGACTTGTTTATGCTTTCTTTCCGTCTCTGTTATGTTTGCTCTTGCTCTCCCACCCTGCTCCGTCTTGCTAGTTGAGGAGATTGTGAATGAAATCCAAGAATTCCAAGGGCTACAGGCTCTAAGGTTGGAGGGAAATACCTTTGGGGTGGAAGCAGCACAAGCCATTGCAAAGGCACTTGAGACAAAGAGCGAGTTCAAGGTTTGGGGGTTTTCTCCTTGATCTATTCGTGGCCAATGAATGGATTGATTATTTTGGTTTTGGGTCAAAATGCTACACATAGCCTTAATTCTTTCTGGTACAAATAGCAGGCTTGAAAATAATTATTGTGAAATTTAAGGGCTTACCCCATTAAATGAAATAGGTGTATTTATTCATTTCTGTGCCACACTGTAACTAACATTAGCAGGTATGGATTTGAGGGATTCAAGTGTAGATGATGATGGCTTGATGGTCTATCTGAACCCCCCTCCTAATATGCTTGCTGATATCTCAACCTTTCGTTTTCATTTGTCTTTACTGTCTTTCACAGTGTTGTTACTGGAGTGACATGTTCACTGGCCGCCTGCGCTCTGAGATCCCTCCTGCCCTGGTAAGACTTAATCTCCTTTAAATATGTGCACGGAATTTATTGCAGCTGTTAAACAATAACTTGCTTCAGTGATCCAAATTCCCGGATTTGAAATGCACATATATTGTCGTATTATAGGAAAGGAAAGGATTCCCTTATCACTCCCGCAAGGGGAAATTTGGATTTCTCTGCCTTTTTGACCCAACCTATTATATAGGAGCAGTGAGCGGCCAATATATATGGCGCTCGGGGAGCAGTTAGGGGTTAAGTGTCTTGCTCAAGGACACCTCAACATGCTGTATGCAGGACCGGGGATCAAACCTGCAACCTTCCGATTGCTAGACGACCGCTCTATGCCGCTCTGAAGATTAGTTAAGTTAAGTTATTTAGTTAAGTTACATGCTCTTTGTACTAGTGAAAACCTGTTGTGAAATTTAGCAGATGTATTTATCAATGCACATGAATCCATAAAAAGGAAACTATTTTGACATTCTAAAGGTTTCACACTATGGTAATGGTAAGGAAACTTTTTATGAAGCATGAACTATAGGATCTAAGATGCTTGGTAGTAAGGATCTGGCTGTCTAGCCAGCTCTAGCTTGTGGAAAAACAAGTTCACAAGTTGAACCAATTGTGCACTCCACTAGCACCAGCCCAGAGCTAGAACTAGGTTCGCATTGGTGGATGGGGTGTGAAGGTATCTTTTCAAGTCTCATCTTGCTGAGAATTGTTAAAGGGTGGCTGCACCCTTTCTGAACAGACGGTAAAGATGGCAAAATAGCTGTAATCTTCCTGCGCCCCATTGACATGAAGTATAACTATTTTTATGAAGCTGCTGTGAGTTAACACAAGTTAAGCTATATTTGGAGCATTCCACTTTTATTTCAAGTATACTGTTGACTCTGCTCCTGCTCCCATCTTGCCTGTTTTTCCCTTTTGTATTGAAGAATTCCCTGGGTGATGCGCTGATGACAGCAGGTGCCAGACTAACTGTTTTGGACCTCAGTGACAATGCCTTTGGGCCAGATGGGGTGAAGGGCATCGAGAAGCTGCTGAAAAGCTCCGCTTGCTACACACTCCTGGAACTGAGGCTCAACAACTGTGGCATGGGCATTGGAGGGGGCAAGGTGATATTTATGTATTATGTCATAATTTCCACTTTTAGGATGGCGGGTATCTAGTATCCTTAGATTTTTTTTCAATCCAATAACAGGTCTACTTATTGAATCTATTGTTCCTGCCAAATCCTGCTTCTAATAATTATCACGCTTTCTTAGGAAGAAACCAAAATATCTCTAAAGCAAAATTATCTTTCAATATGGTATTCAGGGTTTGAGGCCTTGATCATCATCCTACAATATTACAGATAACTGAAAATACCATCTACATATGCTGTCAGTTTCAGTTTTGTAATTGATAATCAGGATATCAATCATGTTTAACCTATCTATGGGGCTGCATAATATTGTAAGAAACTAATATTGCAATGTTTTATATGTATGCGATATGGTTACATATTACGCCATGTTTGAGGTGTTATTTTTGTGGCTTGTGTGTTTGTGTGTGTGTATGTGTGTGTGTACAGTACTTTGCAGCTATTGCATATAACATACCTGGCCCTCAACTCATCAATTTTAAGTATTTCTCTAAATTGTTCTCACATATAACTTATCTGTCCCTTTTTTGAAAAGCACTTTTACATTTTCTCCCTGGATATATGGCACATTTAGTGTCTACTCTACTAATTCAAGCCTAACGTTAAACAAAGCTTAAAATATGTCCAAATTTTAGAGAATGTAATCAAACGTTCCTCATAATTGATCTATTTCCCCTACCCTCAGCGTATCTGCTATTACTCAGGATATTATTTTTTATGATTCAGCCTGCCCAAGCCATAGATTAACTGCAGTGACTACTGATATAAATGTGATCCATACATCATTAGTCCAGAAGCAGACAAGTATATTAATGTATCATTTATCCAAATGGAGCAAAATCGGAGTAAATTGCGATATCATACAGACTTCTCTTGTAGATTAGTCATACAAAATGGGAACTGTGTACGTTTTTCTTTTGTATCAAGTTGTATCATGCAAAAAGTAGTGTCATGAGGTTTTATTATGAGATGTTTGAATTAATTTGTCTTCACATTGGTTATCTTGTGATGTGACTTTACATATGCACATGGCGATGACAATGCTGGAAAGATATAGTGCAGCCCTATCTACCTAAATGAAAGCAACTCAACTTTTGAAAAGTAATGCAAGTAACCTGCCCTCCTCCACAACATATCTTGTCATTGCTGGGTGACATTTATTCCCTCTCTTCACTTGCAATAAGGATTTTTCCCCCACCAGAAGCTCTCTGTGAGTGAACTGAGAGCTAATTGATATTTCTCTGAATTTGTTTGTCACTCAACTCAATTTTTATGGGTTTTCTATTGTCTTAATTACATTGAATGTGAAAAAGAACATTTTCTCTGTGTATAAATCTTTAGCATGTGACTTCCAATTAGAAAGAGGGCTGTTTTGCATCTCACAATTAGTCCCCACGTCATGGGGTGGAAACAGGCCTGATGCCCTTCCTGACAACCCATGGTGGGTCAAACCCTCTTGCTCATCAGTTTCTAAAGTGCTCTACCACTGAGCTACCATGGGTTTCATGGATGTGACTTTGGTCGCAGTATAATTACATTATCCCATTTCCTGTTCAAATAAGCTTTTTTTTTCCTGTGTTTATCTTTAGGAATAATCTCTGCTCTCTTGACAGATCCTGGCTGCAGCACTGACAGAATGCCATAAAAAGTCCAGTGCTCAAGGTGCCCCCCTCAGCCTAAAGGTGTTTGTTGCAGGAAGAAACCGTCTGGAGAATGAGGGAGCCACAGCTCTGGCTCAGGCCTTCCAGGTATACTACACTAACTATATCTACTGGGCTTTATACATTTTATTTGTGGGTCTTTCTATTGCTGTGACTTAACAGTGAAAACAATACACTGTCAAAGGTGGTAAAAAATTGAATTTTCTCAGTCAATTTACTGTTTTGTGTATCAAAGCTGTAATTATGCAACCCATTTTTCAATGCAATGAGAACCTAAAACAGCAAATTTTGACAGTGGACATTCACCACTAACCTTAACATGAGAGGAATGTTGTCTGTTCACTCAGAGCCATCTAGACCAACACCTCAGCCCAACAGCTATCACAATCTCAGTAAAAAAGCATGCTATTAAAGCAATCTATCATCATACCTATCTCACTTTGGTAACTCTTGTCTTTCCAGTTAATGGGAACTCTAGAAGAGGTTCACATGCCCCAGAATGGCATCAATCACCCTGGAGTAACTGCCCTGGCAACAGCCATGCAGCATAACCCAGCTCTCCGTGTCCTCAACCTTAATGACAACACCTTCACAAAGAAGGGGGCTATCGCCATGGCTCAGGTGCCTTCACACAGAAGATCTGCTTCAAGTGTTTAAATATGAAACATTTGTTTTCCAAACATTGAAATTTATAGATTTTGAAGTTGTTAGAAATGTTCTCCTCGTCTTTGTGTGGGTTTCCTCCCGTCATCATAAAGACATGCATGTTAGGGTTAATGCTACTGCCTGTGCCCCTGAGCAAGGCAGTAGGAAAAATAATTGGAGTTGGTCAGTGGGTGCTGCAGCTGCTCGATGCTTCTATATAATAAGATAGGTTAAAAACAATTTTCATTTTGAAAACTATTTCCAGCACTAATGAAATATCTGCATGTGATAATAATCGAGACTATTATTTGAGAATGCAGGGTTTTTTCTCTCAACAGATCGCTCACTGAACTCCAGTTGCCATTTTGTCTATTTGTTTGGTGACTTATGTGTAAACCAGAGGCACCATGAAGCTTAAACAAATATGTGTCCTTCACAGGCCCTGAAACATTTACGCAATATCCAGGTGATAAACTTTGGGGATTGTCTGGTGAGGTCTGAAGGAGCAATTGCTATTGCGGAAATCATATCGGAGGGATTACCAATACTCAAGGTATCGCAAGTGACAGCACTGGTAGACTACAAATATTGCTCAGTATGTACACACTGCTGTATTTTCATGTGATTTTTCTTAGTCTTTCTTGGCTCTGTTTATCAACAGGAGCTGAATCTTTCATTCGGAGAGATCACAGAGGAAGCTGCTTTAACAGTGGCACAGGCAATTAAGGACAAAGCCCAGTTAGAGAAGCTGGACCTTAACGGTAAACTTGCTAAAAGAGTTCACTCTTTTATTTTGCTCAGCCTCCTGAGTGATGGCGTGAGCATTATCTTTCATGGATCATAAAATACTGTTGCTCTGCTTTTTTTTTCTTGTCCGCTGGTGTGGCTGTGACATGTCATGCAAAATGCAGTTTATTTTTTGGGATGTTGGCCACTATGTGCTACACCATTAAGTTGAAAAAGGTGATGTGATCACACAAACACCATATGGTGCTGTCCCTAAATTTATTTATTTTGAATTTTATTTATATGTATTCTACTTGGGCTCTTTTGTACATAATTTGCACTATTTAATATTTGCCTTGGTTTCCCTTACCTTAGGAAACTGTTTAGGGGAGGAGGGCTGCGAGGCTTTGCGGGAAACTATGGATGGCATGAATATGGGAGACTTACTTGGCTCCCTCAGGTAATGTTCTCATAAATGAATCCTGGATTATTCTACCCCTTTTCTAATGCTCTAAACAATCCTTTCCTTTTGATAATTACTTTATCGCACTTGATATATTTTTGTTCTCTCTGGTAAAATGTTTTGACCTTGTTTCTCTCTGATAAGATATTTTGAACTTTGATACAGAGCAGATAGTAGAGGGTAATGTAATTTAAGTTGTACATGCATTTTGAGCTTAAACAGGCTACATTCCCCTTCCAAGGGTCTCTCTCTCAGTGCTGCTCTTTAAAATAATAATTTAAATGTAGTCAAGCTACTTATAACATTCTAGACCAATCTGTTTTATGTCATGATTAGTCCCGATGTTGTGGGGGTGGACACAGTCTTAGATGGAGCTTTGGGGATTAAGACCAGATGCCCTTCCTGAAAACCCTTCAGTGGGTTCAAACCCACAGCCTTTAGCTTGTCAGTTCCTGAAGCACGTGTTCTACCACTAAACTACCACAGCCCTCAAGCTACTTATAAGATTCTAAATGTCCTTAAAGCTACAGTCCAGAAGATTATTTTCTATCTCCAAGTTAAGATTTTGATACTAAATAAATACCCCTAATTTTTAGATAAGCTCTGAAACGTCACAGTAGCTGTTGGGAGGAAACTAAAATGGCTCACAAACATGTTGATATTGGGTCCCAACTTGATATGATTCATAATATATGAGCCTAGACCATACTGGATTAAGTTGCGTTCCTGATAAGGAACAAAATAAACATTAAAACAGTTTGAACAATACAAAAACCATGCATATAACCCCAAAACAAAGCATTGTCATAGTTTCAATAATTTAGTGACAGGAGCTGAGGTTAATCGGTTCTTCCATCCTGAAGGATTGTAAGCACCTGATATATTAAGCATTTTACAGTCTGCCTGGACTTGGGGCCACGGTAGCTCAGGGATAGACTGTGTGCTTTGGGAATTAATGAACCAGATGCTGTGGGTTCGAACCCACCACGGGGTGTCACCAAGGGCTTCAAGCTTTAATCCCCCACGCCTGTCTTGGGATGGGCCTGCTCAGGGTATTTCTGCCTTCCACCCAATTAGCGCTAGGATAGACACCAGCAGATCTGGAACATGACGTAGGCTAAGCGGTTGATGATGACATGACCTGAGAGTCTGCCTATTCAACATCTGGCACTTTTTATCTAAAGCAACATCTCACCCTGAAAACAGTCATTAGAAATAACCTACATGCTTATTTGCTGCAGTGATGATGAGGGTGAGATGGAAGATGAGGATGAAGATGATGAAGATGATGAGGAGTTGGATGAGGAAGAGGTGGAGGAGGAGGAGGAAGAAGAAGAAGAAGAAGATGAGGAGGAGGAGGAGGAAGTAGAAGAGGAAAACACTGGTAACAAGGTCTGCTAAATGATAGTTGCTCTTGTATGATTCTATAAGGTTCCAATAAGTGTTGCTATTTGGGAGAGCTTTCATGCTTGACCTCGGATCAGTATTTATTTTCTAAGCCGTGTATGTGCTCTTCAGTGGAAATATCTGTAAAAACTACTGAAGTGGAATAGAACCTATTTTGAATGAAAAGTTGCACATCTGCTTTGTTCCATGTTCTCTCAATATCAGAAATGTGATTTTAGGAGCATATTTCGTGAAATTTGATTTATTTAATAAAACCTTCCTCCAACAGATGTTAATAATTTATCACATCTGTCCTGTTTACCCATTCAGATTATTTTAAAGGCAAAATTAGTTCTAATGGTCTTTATTTGTATGTCTGTCAAATATTAGCTGACCTATTCCCACCCACCTAAATCATCTCTCCCAGGTGTCTACCCCTACACCACCAGCCTCCCGGCCCCCAGACGTCTCCTCCTTCCTCTGCTTTCCCTCCCCAGACAAACTGCTTAAACTGGGAACCAAGAGAGCCCTGCTCATCGAACAGCAGGTATGTATAGAGAATGTGTTTATACACACAAATACAAACATGCCTTTCAGAAGTTAGTCACTGCAACTACTGAGTTTATTTAATTTTCTTGGTCTAGGTGGATGTATCAGACCCTACAAAGATAGCTGAGGCCTTCCTGAAGATCTCCTCTGTGTACAAAGAAGATGACGAGGACATTAAGAATGCAGTTTTGGACAGTATTGGTAAGACAGTGTCTTCATCTCCTCTACTCTGTTACCCTGAGGTTGTGCAGTAACTGATAAAGTGACTGGTGGAAAAGCCCAACTTCCTCTTAGAATCACAAAAAGAGGTGAATCTGTTCAGCTGGATCAGAAGTTTATTTACTAACGTTTCTAAATAAACTTCTGATCCAGCTGAACAGATTCACCTCTTTTTGTGATTTCCCCACGTGGATTATTGAGCATGCATCAAGACATTCCTCTTAGAATCTGTTCTCCCCCTTGTCTCTGTCTCTCTCAGATGCAGTTTTGAAGAAAGCTTTTGCCACTCCCACTTTTCAGGGTTACAGCTTTGTATCATCTTTGCTAGTGCTGCTTGGACTGATCAAGGTATGCATGATTGATATCACATATCTACCGCTCGAGAAAGGCGACATGAGTGTAACTCGTCAGATTGAGAACACATTGCCTCCGCTTCCAGACAATTTACTCCTCATCTCTTTTTTCTCTGATTCGAACCTCCATTTTTTTCTCCCTTCCCAACATATCTAAATTCATTTTTCATTCATTTTTTCTTATTCATTGTAACCATTCTGATTTTGTTTTTCATTCCAAACTGTTTTGTCCCTTTTTGCACAACTCTTCCCCACTCCTAACTCGTCCTTCCCATTGTACCACCTTGACCAGAGTGAGGATAAGATAAAGCCTGTGCGTGTGGTCCCTGGCCACCTCCAGGTATTGGAGCATGTTGTTCAACAAGACTACTTCCCCAAAGAGAATGTTGCTGTTCTGGAGGCCTTCATGTCCCGGTAAGGGCGTGACTGAGTGAGACAGACAGCAGGCAGCTCCCAGGTATCCCGTCTCATTGTAGATAAAACATGACCCACATTTATCTTCTCACCTTCAGGGATAATGCACACTCATAAATGTACTGTCTATGCAAGTGGTGGGTATAGAAGTGGCTGGATTTAATGCATCCTAAACATGATTCTGTTCATTATTGGGTATACTGCTGGTATTCTTACTTATACCTATGGAATCTGATATTTATGGGGTCTGTCAGCTCGGCAGTCGGCATCAATAAACAGTTTTATTGACAACTAATATTGGATTGGGTCCATCCCAACTCTAGCCAGTATATCATCCAACTGCAACAACATCTATCTTTTGCTGATATGAGAGGATTGTGGGAGTCGTGGGAAATGTTCAACCAAAATCAAAGAATAATTTGCTGGATTTTACAGTAACAACTGTTTATTACATCGAGGTCAATTCAGGTTTATTCACCATGAAAGTTTACATGGACATGGAATTTGACTCCAGTTTCGTGGCTGTGAGAGTATACTTGGCATAGAATAGCACAACAATCTTCAGATATAGATGTGACATCAGATATAGGATATGGATTTGCTAAACAAGCGAAATAAGAGGCACTTAGGTGCAATGGTACAGAAAATATAGATTTCTATTTTATTGCATAGAAGCTTTATTGTGCAACTACTTCACACTTTCACCTGGACTGTCTGTAGGTTGTAAAAACTCAAAACAACAGTGTTTTTCTTCATGCATGCTCAAATATTCAGGTAAGAATTGAATCAGTTCGTCTGGACATGACATTTTGTGGAGAAATATTTCATGCTAGTAATAAAACATTTCTCCTCCTATACATGTCAAGATGAACTGATTCTACTTCTTGCATTAAAACAACAGCGTTAGTTTATCTGAGAACTTTTTCATGAATACTGCGTAACTTGAGTGTTTCTTGACCCTTAGAAACAATAAGCCCCTGGAGTCGTGCAGCACTGCAAAAGACAGCCTGCAGTCCACACTTCAGAGGATCGGGTCTGAAAGCTGAGGACCACATGAGAACATGGGTGCACTTAAAAGACAGGCTGGACTTAATATGAACTGAACAACAATATCCTTACCCAAGACAAGGAGGGTTTACAAACCCATGGACCTATGAAATCCTGCACATAAGGAAATTAAAGGGCACACAGCAGAGCTGTACTTAAGGATGGACTACCGGCGACAGACTCGGTTTCCCTGTGCTACCACTGTCATATTCAGACTCCCGTCACCAAACCGGACACCCAATTCTGATGGATCATATCAGCTTTGTTTTTTGAAGTGAATTCTTATTTTTACAGGGTGGACTAATGGACTGGAGTGTTTTATTGCACATGCATGCACACATAGGACATTAGTAAAATTAGGAAATCTTCCTCCAGGTTGAGTTGATAAGGAAAATCCAAGTTCTTTTGTGGAATAATCTTCGAGGGATCACTCCTTTCTCTTGGTTAACTCCTGTTTCAGGCATTAGGCATTTAGAAAATCTTAAAGAAATGGGCTTTCTGAAATCGCCTTCCACTGGTTTCTTTCCTCTGTGGCCGGCCCCTTATCTGTGACTGAAACACCACAGCCCTTCAATTTTCTTTTCCAGGTTAACCCTTTTGGTAGTTCTTTATTGTTCAATATGAAAAGAGTAAAAACCTTAAATATTAAAAAAAAGAAAATAACATTGGCTGCTAAATACAGTGTTGTTGAAATAGAATGTGGATTACAAAAGTACAATCAAAAGGGACAAAACATGCGTACATTGCTTTTCTTGCATTTTAACTAGGTGCTGACTTAGAGAGATATTACAGCTTGCCTGACTAAAGTTCAAATCAATGGTTTAATTTTACACCTCTTCTAGTCAGCACATGCAAATTTTTTTATTGATTAATTCGTAATGTTTGAGAGGTGAGGCTTGAATGAGATATGCTTTAGATAGATGTGTTCCAAATAAAAGAATTCCACAGTTCCGGATGCATCTCCTATTACAGCAAATGGCACCTTTTTTGCGGCATCTTATTTGGAGAGAGAGAGAGAGAGACCTAGGTTCGAACTCGTGCTACTGCAATAGGGACTCAGCCTTTTGTGATCTACCAGGTGAGCCACCAGAGTGCCCCTCAAATAACACATTTTAATGTAAGCATGTTATCTTATGCTTTCATAAGATCCTGACACATACACATGTGGGTTGTCTTGTAATCAGAAGGTTGCTAGTCCGATCCCCAGCTCCTCCAGACTTGCACTTGTCCATCTTTGGCAAGATTCTGAACCCATGATTGAATGCCACCTGAAGCTTTTCCCATTTTTCTTTACTGTGACTGCCACAGGAAGGCTGTATAGAGTGGAGCACAGTAGGCTTTTAAAAAGATTAGTTTTAACATGATCTGTACACATGAAATCTGTGTCAGCTTGTGCATACCTTTCCAACATTAGCGCTTGATATCGTCCCCGTTGCATGGATCATTCTTGATGATGTGACCCAAATATCTTTGTTCACATCATCTAGTGCTTTGTTTGCACACCAGCCTTGCCTTTTAAAAAAGCTTTCATGCACATGCATCCTCCTAAAAAGAGACATTCACACTTGACCCCGAGTGACCGCCAATGAATTAACGATGAAAAAAGTGTGTATTCTGCACAGACTGCTGCACAGACAGCCACCACATGGTCCTTGACAGATCTGGGTCAGGATCTAGTGGTATGGGGTCCAAGACAACTCAGGGCCTTTTTCTGGTGCAGCCTTCAGTCATCATCCTCTGCCTGTTCCACCATTGATGTCTTGGTTGGATTACTTTGTCAAGGACCTCCCCCTTGACCATATCCCCATGGGTGACCCTACCAGGAGCATTGCTCTAGACCACATTGCCCTCAGGATCTCGGGACCACTTAAGCTTTTCCACCACGAGAAAGTGACAATCCATGGAGAAATCTCAACATTTAATATCATGGAGACATATGTGATCTGATCTATCCAGACCATGCAAGATCTCAATTTTCCATAGACAGCCATGAGCATCGACTATGCATGTAGAGTGATCCCTGGCTCTATAGATGTTGTATGCCATTATTCACTCCTGCATTTGAATTCCTTTTGTGAATTTTTAAGAGAAATACTTAACTGACTGGAGAAACATGGAGAATCAATTTACTCCAACTTACCATGCAATAGAGTAAATTGGTTTTCTGTCAAATACTCTCTTTGTAACATTTATCCTCAAGCCAGCTTGAAAATGTGGTGAAGA
Organism: Regalecus glesne; assembly: GCA_900302585.1. Taxonomy (NCBI): domain Eukaryota; kingdom Metazoa; phylum Chordata; class Actinopteri; order Lampriformes; family Regalecidae; genus Regalecus; species Regalecus glesne. The sequence continues at coordinate 47,805 of OMLC01082017.1, forward strand.
GGTGTCAATTGAAGGGCGCGGGGGTCACTGCTAAAGAATTTGACGAAGATGTGTTGGAAAGTTTTCCCTATTCTAGGGAATGGTCAGCCGACCTGACAATGTAAAGACTAGTCTTTTCACAAAGTCGGAGTTTCTCTGCTCGGGACGAGAGCTCTGTTTTATTCTTCAAATACTAACTGCACTCGGGTAAGCTGATTCTTTTTTTCCTCCCCTGATCATGTCTTTTCATTTCAGTCTTTGGTCTCTTCAGGGAGTAAATGTTGATTCTGACCAGGATTGAACGCCATACAGATGGCTCATATTCATGTCTGGGTGCATTATTTTGCATGATGAATGGTCTGAAACCAGTTTATCAAGCTTGGACCTGCTTAAGCAGAAATCCTGCTGCTGCATACCGAAAGTGAAATATCTGCGATTGTATACGCAATGCTTTCTGTGGCAAAGTAATAATGTCTCTGAATGTGTGAAGAGCATTTCTGCCAGTGTTTCTATATTTTCCCATTCTGAATCTAACACATGTGTATGTCTCTCATAGACAGAGATGCAGTTGCTTTTCATGTCACGGGTTGGACTAGCTTCATTGATGATCATGGCCCAAGTTTTATTAGTGACGGCAGGCAAATGTCCAAAAGTGTGTGTCTGTGACGGCTCCAAACTCACCGTGGGTTGCATTGGCAAGAACTTGACTGAGGTCCCCCCAACCATTGATGAGGTAAGCGGGCAAATAGAAAAAAAATGACAATATACATGTAAATCCAGTTATAACTGATAACTTGGATTCAGTTACTCCCAAACAGGGAATCCAGTAATAATAATAATGATAATAATAATAATGATGATAATGTCCTTTTTAGGCACACTGCATATTAATGAACATTTATAATTTAGATGAACCAGATTTACCCACCAGGCTAATTTCATCTGTTCGAAGTAAATAGGGGTTTAGTGTCTTGCTCAAGGACACCTCGGCACACTTTCTGAAGGAGCCAGGGATCAAACCATCAATCTTCTGATTACTATTACCGCCCTACACGCCCTCTTATTGGTTATTTGCTGTGTGTGGTTATAGTTGCACAATTCTATAACCACAGAGTTCTGTTAGTCTCTGCATCTACACTGGGGTAGTATGGGGGCAAAGGGCCTTGCTCATGGGCACCACAGTAGTTGTTTATAAGGGAGGAGAGAGTATTCCTCATTCACACTCCCTGTCTGGATTTGATCAGTCTGGAAATTCAAATGGTCTGCTCCGGTTCTGTCTGTTTTTCTGCTTGTTGCCTAAACATGTTATCTTTATTCTGTCTCACAGATCACATTGAAACTGGACTTGAGGAACAATGACCTGCAGGTGTTGCCCAGGGGGGCGTTCCAACACACTCCATACCTCACCCACCTCAGCCTGCCACGCTGTAACATCAAGAAGGTGAAGGAGGGTGCCTTCCGGACATTGGGCCGTGTGGTCTCCCTCAACCTGGCCTACAACAACATCGAGATCCTCTACCAGGTGAGATTTGCAGAGAAAATAATGAGGATTTCCTTTACAGGATGTGTGTTCATTATGTCGGCGTGTAGTACATGGAGATGTGAAGCCTGAAAACAGGCACCATTAGGCTCACATCGATGTCTTTGTCCTTGGGTTTTATAGGTTTAATTTGTTGAATCTTTGATCGTATGCATCTGTTTTTCTACTTTCTGACCTCCAACCTCTTTGCCACAGGAGTCATTTGATGGGCTCTCTTCCTTGAAGGAGCTGCTTTTGGACCATAACCGTGTGGAGGAGATCCAGCCCGGAGCCTTCAGCCAGCTGGGCTCCCTCAACATGCTGGCCCTCTCCCACAACCAGCTGGTTTATATCCCCAACATGGCCTTTCAGGTGCGTCAATGCACACAGAGACTCCAGTATCACCTGTTCGAATCACTTCCACGTTATGGAGAAGTGCTCACAAATAAAATGTTTTCGGGTAAGTCTGGGCTACTTGCACAGACAAAAGAGAGATGGACCATTTGTGAATGTCTCTCTGATCAATACAAGCAATAAAAAAAGTGAGAATATGACGTGTCTGTGAGCCAGTACACGTGTATTCATTGTTGCTAGATTTATTACCAAAAATGCAGATGTTGTAAAATTTGCATATAAAGGCTGAGATTTCTTTCACACTTGTACCGACACAAACACAAAACTCTAGTGTCACATGTTTTGATATATTACACTTATCCAGGGCCTGCACAACATCAAGTGGCTTCGCCTCAACCACAACTCCCTCAACAACCTGGCCACCGAAGCTTTCGCCGGCCTGTTCAGCCTCAATCGCCTCAGCCTGGACAACAATGAGCTGCAGTTCTTCCCCACGCAGACCATGACCAGGTTAGATGCACAAAAGCAGATCACAACTGTGTCTTATCCTTTGAATCTGGTAAGAAACACAGAACTAAATCTGAAGCGCTGAACCAATCTACGCAGGTCTTGTCTCTCATTCTCGGTTTTCTCTTTTTTGGATCTTCTCTTTTTAGGCTACCTGAGGTCACACGTCTGGACATGAGCTTCAATCCAATGACCTACCTGGGAGAGGAGTCCATCTCCATGCCCAAGCTCAAACAACTCTACCTGAACCATATGTCTCTCCAGGACCTTTCAAATATGGCGTTGTCCCATGCACCACTGCTCTCCAACCTGGACCTCAGCCACAATCAGCTACGCTACCTGGAGCCCCTCCAAGGGCCTAAGGAGCTGGTCAGCCTCAACCTTACAGGTCAGACTTTAAGAGCCTCCAATTGACGCTCAACTCCAGAATAATTCACAATGATTGTAGAGTTGTCCTCAATCATGTGCCTTGCAGAACCAGCTGTATGCAGGCCTTCTTTCCAACCCAACACTTCACCAACACCTTTAACCAAACAGGAGAGGATGAACCAGTGAAATCTGAAGATGTGGTGTTGGGTTGGAAAGATGGCGGGCATGCATGCGGTGCTTCATGACACATGCTTGAGTATTACAGCAACCTCCAGTCATCTTGACTACGTCTCACCACTGGGTCGAGATGTGGTTGCCTGAGAGAGTGAGGTCGGTCATCATCATCGATGATGGATGAAGAAGAAGAAGTAGACTGAAATTAACTTTCTCTTCACTGCTATGAAGCAATTAGCAGTGTTCATGTCATAATTTGAGATAAATATTCCCATGCTCCTGTGATGACAATATAAAAAAATGTCAACTGTATCAAAGCACATTTTAAAGGAAACAATATTCAAGGTCAAACGGCAGTGCAATCCAATCAGGCTGAGCAGAAGAGGAAGATATGGCTGAATAGGTTTTGGTAGTTGAAATCAGCAAATCTGCTTATCCCAAAGGTCAAAGTACTAAATTCTGCAGCACTCACGTAGATCAGTTTAGAATACAACACGATACAGTACATTATATCACATGACCTGACGTCTACTTGTCCCGAATTTTCATAAGCTACTAATAATGATAATAGTAATGATGACAATGGGTTCCTTTGTCCGTTTCTGCATCGTCCATCTCTCTCACAGGAAATCCCGTTCACTGTAACTGCTACATGCGGCGGCTGAGGGAGTGGGTCAAGCAAGGCCATACGCGGCTCCGGGGCTCCTGCGCTGCACCTCCTCACCTGTCAGATGAGCCGCTGGAGGCCGTGGCTCCTCTGGACTTGCGCTGCCGCAGCAGAGAAGAGACCCTGAAGGAGGAGTTTGAGGAGCAAGAAGAGAATAGAGAAAGTGGCCGGCTCACGGCCAAGCCCACCACTAATCCTAAGAAGCAAGTCAGGTGTCCAGATAACTGTGACTGTGATGTGAGTCTTCGTTATTTGGCGAGGGGGTCGGGTGTATTGCTTCTGGTGGTTGATGGTGAAATGTAATCTTGTGATTTGATTCAGGTTGAAGCCCACCACGCCACATGTGAGAACCGTGGTCACACCAAGGTCCCGAGGGGCTTCCATGCTAAAATCCAGATGCTTGACCTGCGTAGCAATCACTTTCACCACCTTCCCAGCAACAGTTTCCCCGTCATGGAGCAGGTGGTGTCCCTTCATCTGGAGCTCTGTAAAATCCGGGAGATTGACGGCGGGGCCTTCCAGGGCATGAAAAGCCTGTTTTACTTGTACCTCTCTGACAATGACCTCACGTCCTTGGGGCCAAGGGCCTTCGTAGGAACCCCACAGCTGACCTACCTTCATCTGGAAGGGAACCGGCTCACCCAATTCCCTGGATCAGGTCAGTGGCTGGTTGAAATGTGAAGGTTCTTTTACAGCTTTGACTGCATATATGGAGTTACCCATACATGTTGTTTTATGACCAGAGAGGGTGACCTATCATCAAAAAGACATGTTTGTAAGGGTTGATACTCCTGCCTGAGCCTCTGAGCAAGGCAATCGGAAAAAGAACTGGAGTTGTTCCCCCGGCCACTGCAGCTGTTCACTGCTCCTATACAATAGGATGGTTAAATGCAGCGAACACAGATCATTGTATGTAATTACAATGACAAATGAATAAAGCTCTTTTTAAAGTGTGTCAGGACCACTTTTTGATTTTGGAATATAGAAATAAACTTAACCTGACTCGAACAGGAGTGACACTAATGCTGCATGTTTTCAATTAGGGAACAAATGAAACAAAATTACTGGTGATCATAAAAATCCAGTTGAACTAAAAAATTAGTTCAACTGGATAAGAAGTTTATTCAGAAATGTTTCATCACTCATGCAGGTGACCGCTTCAGTCTAAGCTGAATGCATAAGGGTGTGGATGCTTGCAGTCTCTAGCTTATAGACTCCAGACTGATGATGTCACCTGTTTGAGGGACAAAATTTTTCTGAATACATTTCTTTTCAATTTGAACTGATTCACCTTTTTTGTAATTCCCTTACCTGAATTATTGAGTATGTATCAAGACATAATTACCCCCCCTTTTTTTCCCACCCAAATTTCCCGAGTTGCCCATGGCAGGATCTGTCACTTTGGTACCCTCTAGAACATCAACAGGAAGGAGGAAGTCGTAGCATGGGTCTCCTCCAAGTCACATGACCACTAGCCCTCACTAGTCCACACATCACGGTCTAGCGGGGAAAGTACAGTGCTTGGCCATCGGAGGAGAACGAAGCGAGAGTACTTTCCCTTCACTTAACTCTGACTGGCTAGACGACCCAGAAGGGGACAGTTGAAAACTTAGAATCTTTTATCCAACCTAACCCTTATCTTCACGTGAGGCTTAGCCAATTATACCCCACTAACTATGGACCTCCGGCCGTGGTTGGAAATGGCGCAGACAGGATTCGAACACCCAAGTGCATGACAGAGATGCACTGAACATAGGTGTCATAACCCCCTACACCACCAGAGCCCCCCCCAAGACATAATTACCGATGCTCTTTGTTTCTCTTTGTCTCTCTTTCTCTTGCTGCATGTCTCCTCTAGCTATGGCACGCTTGCCCAGTCTTCTTGTGTTGCACATGGAACGAAATGCCATATCGAAATTGGAGCCCACAGGTTTGCAGTTGCCAGCAGCCCCTACGCTCAGGGGTCTCTATCTTAGCAATAACACCATCACAACCATCACCAATGGTGCCCTGGACTCTGCTTATCTAGAAACGCTTCACCTGGACTCCAATCAGCTTGGGGAGGTCCCTACAAAGGCCTTTTCCAAGCTGTCTCATCTGGAGGAGCTCAACCTGTCAGGGAATTTAATTCACTGGGTGGGGCCACGGGCTTTTCAGCCTATCTCCAAGAGTCTGAGGAGGCTGTACATGGATGAAACTGGGATAAAGAAGGTAAGAGGGACTTTCTTTGCCTTGCTTCCCTTTATAATTTCATGTGCAGATGGGCTCCACCATGACTCTGCGAACCAAATTTGTGTAAGCAGTTGATGATGTATATACTATAGTAATAAATTTAAATAGTAATCATAATATAGTAATGGATGTAATAAAGTCATCATATCGTAGTCCACCCATCAACCACTTCTCTGAAGTCCGGTCGTGGAGGTAGCAGTTGGAGCAGGGTACCATAAACTTCTCTTTCCCTGGGCACGGTTCGGGCATCTAGTAAGGATGCCACCTGGTCACCTCTCAAGTGAGGTGTTCCAGACATCTCCTTTCTGGGAGGAGGCCACAGGGTATTCCACCATTTTATAGACAGGTGAGAGAAATAAATTAGAAATGTCAAATCTCTCCATCCTACAGATGTCCAGGGAGTCTCTAGCAGGTCTGGGTCCAGGGTTGAAGGTTCTGACTTTGGGAGGGAACCAGCTGGAGGAGTTGCCGGACCTGGTCTCTCTCTCTGGCCTAGAGATCATCAGTCTCCAGGATAACCCACTGTCATGTGACTGCTCCCTTCTACCGCTACACAGGTCAGTAAAGGCGAGTTACACTTGGGCTGGTTTCAACTTATCTGATCAAGGAATATGGATTTTTCATACTTTTCAAACATCTGAAAAACATCTTGCATGAGGAGCTTGCTTGCAACCAACCGGTCATAAAGGTCACAGTTAATTTTTTATCATCAGTGGATGAATCCTGAAGTTTACATGCTTTCACAAAAACACAAATTGTAATAATATAGATCAGGTGTAGGTAAAAATCACGGAATGCTGCACATAAAGATGTCAGATAAAAAAATTGAGTATTTCAGGGATAGAAGATCCTTCCATCCATCGTCAGCCACTTATCCAAAGTCTAGTCATGGGGTCATGCCGGAGAATAACAAGAATAACTGGATTACATACTGGACATGCTGAGGTGCAGAAGAGATGAAAAATTGATATGGAGAGGGAAATGCTTTAGCCTACATTAAAAAAAATAGTATCACATCTAACATCCAAAAGTCTATATTTGGTGTTCATCAATTTATTCCCCCTGGTGGAGGGATTTTACTTTTTAATTGGTGGATTGATATAGACATGACCTCTCTCCCTCTCTCAGATGGATGGAAAATGTGACTCTGGTAGTGACGGCTACCTGCGGTCACCCTCCCGAGTTGAGAGGTCAAAGTGTCATGGAGGTCCCTATCTTCAAGTCCTGCAGCTCTCCTACAGACAAGAAGCTCAATTCGGCTGCCAAACCTCTGAAAGCCAATAAACCCAAGCTTGCACCCTTAATGTTATCTCCAGACAAACTCAAACCACTGAAGACAAAAACCAAGGCTCCTAAACAAACCAAGGGTAAGCCTCGGAAGAATGTTAAGGCACCAGGAGGGACTAAGAAAAACAAGAAGACCGCACATTAAGGAAATCGAATATATCCTATGTAATGACTCCTCTCCTGTGCTGAAACTACTATATCACCACTTTTCTACAAATATTTGGAGCATCAAACTGATGTAATAACGCAAAAATTAAATAATTGTGAAAACTGAACAATAACTGGGGAAATTCTCATCTAAGATGGCGCATCCACCATTTTCTTCATTCCTCTTGTTTTTTTGCAAGAATATGGGACTTGACAAAGGGCAGTTACAGCAGTTTTGATATAGTGTTATGGGTGAGAATGTATTGACAAAAGACTTGGGGCTTGAGGAGCATTTTCAAGTAAATCATAATAAAATAAAGTATTTATATTTGCTTATTTGAATAGGTACACTGCATATTATTAATGAACATTTAGAGTCAAATGTAAATATACCAGATTTAGCCACCAGGCTAATTTTCATCTGTTGTCCCTTGGCAGAAGAAACACCACATACTACTTAAAAATCATTCACTACAATAGCATATACTACCTACCACATCCTAGGAGCCGTACTACCCAAAACACATTCTAGATAACAATAAGCCCTAAATACACGACCTTATGCTGATGTTACAAGAAATCATCATAATCTCTCGGGTTCACATCTTTCTCAGTACATGAAAATAGAGCAGAGCAGCCCACTTGAAACTCACTCTGCACAATAAAGAAGTCCTTACACATGAATTGCACATTTATTCATAAAATGCATATATCACCTCCAGAAATGCTTAAGATGGGTTATGGGAGCAGTTTGGATTATCCACTAACCATGTTTGGTAAATGTTTGGTAAATGAAGCAAGGGGAGGTCCAAGCCAGTAAATAAGATTTGGGGATTTAGTGGGTTTAGTGGTTTTAGATTTATTACTTATTAGTTGATTGTTAAACTGAGTGAATGTAATTTCTGGATAAGAATATAATGCAAATAAATCCAAAAATCTTAAAGAAGGATTTTCCTTCGCAGAAAATGGTGCATGCTTTTGAAATTAATCAATAAAAATGTGACTTTATTGTTGTATCATTAATCTTTCCCAATCCCATGTCTATTAATGATAAATAATATCATTGCAGGTTCAACTGGAACAGGAGATAAAGGGTACAGTTCAGATCAGTTTGACCAGAATAGACTTTAATAGACTCTTTGGTAATAGTTGAAATGCATTTGCTGAAACCAGTTATTAGAAGAAAACCCAATAATGCTGATACAGAATGTTTTACCAGCAAATATTCTTTGGTGGATTACTTGCAAAATGAATCCATAAAAACATTGAAATTAGTTTATAATTAAGTTGAGCACTTAAAAAATCAATAAAAGAAATAATCTGGTTCTACAGCTGTAGACAGATGCTTTTATATATATATATATATATA
>OMLC01082018.1:0-10064 GCA_900302585.1 Regalecus glesne
ACTGCTACTACTTCTGCTACTACTACTACTACTACTACTGCTACTACTACTACTGCTACTACTTCTGCTACTACTACTACTACTACTACTACTACTACTACTACTACTACTACTACTACTACTACTACTACTACTACTACTACTACTACTACTACTACTACTACTACTACTACTACTACTACTACTACTACTACTACTACTACTACTACTACTACTACTACTACTACTACTACTACTACTACTACTACTACTACTACTACTACTACTACTACTACTACTACTGCTACTACTACTACTACTACTACTACTACTACTACTACTACTACTACCACTACTACTACTACAACCACTACTCCTACTACTACTACTACTACTGGTACTACTACTGCTACTACTACTACTACTACTACTACTACTACTACTACTACTACTGCTACTACTACTACTACTGGTACTACTACTACTACTACTACTACTACTACTACTACTACTACTACTGCTACTACTACTACTACTAGTACTACTACTACTACTACTACTACTACTGCTACTACTACTACTACTACTACTACTACTGCTACTACTACTACTGGTACTACTACTACTACTACAACTGGTACTACTACTACTACTACTGCTACTACTACTACTGGTACTACTACTACTACTACTGGTACTACTACTACTACTACTACTACTACTACTACTGCTGCTACTACTACTTTCAGCTGATCACATCAGGGGTCGGCAGAGTGGACCATCATCTGATTCATGATAGGCATATTTGATTGGTAAAAGGTTTCACGCATCATGCCCTTCCTGACGCAACCACTAACTCTATGGATGGGAGCACAGGTAAAACGCTGGGTGCCCTCCCAGTATTCATGGACTTGCACCCATGCCTGTCACCACAAACTTGAATGATACATCACAAACTCCATTACCCACAATATCAGATTAGCTTCACCATGGCTGGTGAAGCTAATCTTGTTTACCAAGAGCCAAAGTCTCCAATATAGAGGATAATATTAGGTTCCTGGGATCATGGAGGGAGATTCAGGGAACCCAGGTGGACAGCACCACTAGTCAGCTGCATTGTTATTCATGTCGGCACAAATAATGCTCGGATGAAGCAAAAAGAGATCACAAAAGCTAGCCTAGTCAGGATGCTTGAGTTGGCCAAAAGGATGTGTCAGCATTCATTAATTGTCTCTGGTCCCTTAACTTGAGGAGTAATGATGAGATGTACAGTCGACTCACCTCAATGAACCGCTGGCTCATTACTGTAATGAGCCAGTGGTTTAGGTTTTGTTGATAGCTGGCCTTTCTGAGGCCACCCTTATCTGCTCATAGTGGACGCCCTCCAAAGCTACTGGAGATGGTACCACTTGTTGTCTAGCAGTAGAGGTAGCTGTGTATGTTTAGCTTGACACTAGGGAATTATGATTTAGCAGGTCGCAGACGATTACAGAGCCTGCTAGGTTTAAACATAGTGCAGATGTGGGGTCAACTGGTTTCGTTTATATGTTTAGTCAGGGAATTTCTCATTCTATAGATTATTAGACGGACAGCTTGGTTCACTACACTGAAACAAACGCTCTTCCCCACTGTTTCTCCCAATATCTCCTCTCCTAAATGTGTGAGTCTCAATCATCTAAAAAAGCATTCCTACAAACTGCGGTAATGCTGAAATTGTAATAAAGCACCTAATAATCTACAAAACCAAACTTGTAATTCTATACAAAGTGAGATCCCGCATTGTTCTAAGGGTTAAATCTTCAAAATGGTCAACTAGTAATAATTCAAGGAGTCTCCAATAAATATTTAATCTGGAGGTAGCTTTTCAACTTGATTCTAAGTTCAGATGTTTTGAACTCTTATTCTAGGTCCATCTCCCTCGGCCATGGACAGACTCTGCTCCCTCCAGATTGTGAAACTTTTATTCTATTTTATTGCCACATGACACAGGCCAGTGGAATTTTTTCTCTGCATTTAATCCATCCTATTGTCTAGGAGCAGTGAGCTCAGCCACTGCATGGCACTCAGGGAGCAGTTAAGAGTTCTGTGTCTTGCTCAAGGACACCTTGACATGCTTTCTACGGGACCGGGGATCGACCAATCAATCTTGGATGACTAAACGACGACCCTACCTACTAAGCAATGACTTCATCAACCTGGCCCTTACTTTGTTGAAGAATTTGGAGGATTCATGCAAGGTCTTGTCAGTCAATGTCTCCCATAGCCTCTGTTATTTAAGCCCCTGTCCATTCACCTCACAATCTTTCTGTTCTTCTTCCCCTTCTAATTTGAAGTCCCCACCCGTCTTCTCATTCCGGTTCCATCCCCATTTTTGCCATCAGTCAACTTTGTGCATGCCACACCCGTACCGTATTTCCTGACTAGCTCCCCGGCCCTGATACTCCTTTGGTTTCCCTGTTCCCCTGCCAGCGTTTTTTCCATGTCTTATGTATTCAGCCAACCTATCCAGCATTTCATTAACTCTCATTCTACCAGTCTACCTATGTTTGAAGTCTTCTCCTGGTTTCATGTACCTCATTTCTCTTGCCTGCCTCTGCTCAGATCTGTTCGCTCATTTGGAATTGAAAACCACGGTAACTAGTACTTGAGTTTTGAACCTGCTTTGCCTGTCTTCCTACCCTTGACCATTAAACGGAGTGTTACTGTAGCCTCCCTGCCTGAGTCCTGTATTTGGCTCCTCATCTGTCAGTTACATTACAGTAAAATAACAATAGTCTATTTGATGACTTCTGTCCCCTGCTCACATGCACCACAATCATTGCTAGAGAGACATATTTATTGAGCACAGTGAGGTCTGAAAGTTAAAAGCTCCAGCATACATGTGGTGAAGTTGTGTAAATCCTTTGGCTTCTTTAACATTTCAAAACACATCACAAAAAATGTAATAATCATGATTTGTTCATCAATAATATTTAGCCTTATGCTCCACCCAGGATCTAACCATTTCCATTGTGGATGAGATTGTAACAGCCCCAACATAGCCTGGTTTGTTCAAACCAAAGTTTTAATGAGTTTTGTAGGCTCATGTTTTCTTCTCGGATATTTCCATAATGATAATCCAGCAGCCCTCGTTTTAAAGAGCTGAATCTGGGAGACCTTGTGTCATGGATTATCAATGAGAGATCTCAGATGGAGATTCTGCACGATGTTTGCGAAGGCCCTCTTGTGAAGAATTTCTCTTCCTGTGACCCTCTCAGTCTTTGCTTTTTACCACTCTCGAGATATCAGCGGCACTCTTAGCTGCTCATTCTCTGGACTATTCTCTACTTCTTCCTGATTGTGAAATGCTTACTTTTGTTTTTCCTTTTTGATTCTCCTTTTTCTTCTCAGGTTCACTAGCCACCTTCCTCTCCTTTACATTCTTCAGCTTGGACTCTGAGTGTAAGTTACCATTCTTTTCTTCCATTGCAGAGGTGTTTGCTTTGGGGCAGATGTCACCATTGAATGTGTAATTTTGGAGTCAACCCTGTTTTTCTTACTGCTGTTGATGGGAGATGGTGTCTTCCAGGACAGTAGCTGAGTGAAGGCTACAGTATCCTGCGTTTGGAATGGCTGATAGACCATCTTTGATGGTTGGCGGTATTAAAGTAGAACACTATCCAGTGTCAAAGTTGAATGTACAACACGACAGTTTTTCACAGCTATAGGATGATATCTAGCTGAAGTCTGCTCATTTCTTCTGATGATCTTTGACTGCTGGTTCTTTCATTTTCTTCATTTGATTGTCTAGAGAACATGTTATGCATGAAAGTGTAAAATATCATCCGATAAAATCACATTTTAGAGAACAGAAAAAAAAAATCTTCAGCGTTCTTTGATGAACACCCTGCTGATTGATTTGTTCGGGGAGGTGATGTTTTGAGTGCAGTGACGTGAGGGCATGTTGGCCTTCTGGTCTCCTGCTTTCTAACCTCTTGCATACAAGGTTACTGCTGCTGGCTAGTCCTTATGGTGAACAAGGAAGCAGCCCAGTGTGAAAGTGTTCCCCAACCAGTACACAGCCTCTCCTTCACCAAGATCTTGGCCAGGCCTCCTCAGAAGACGCAGAAAATGGGGGCCTTGCAGCCTCAGGCTAACTTGGTTGGGGGTCTTCGCACTGCAGTGGTCCCCAGAAGCTGTTCATAGCCAGCCACTTCCCAGCTGCCTTGTGGGAAGTCTATTGAGAAAAAAGCTAGGCGCACACCCTGAGAGAAAAGCAACATGTTTGGCGGCACACGTTAGGTGGTTCCTAGATAGTCTGGGTTTTTTTGGCTGCCTCCTGCAGTCATGATGGACAACTGTTCATCCTGGGAATAAGGCCTTGCCACCAGGACCAAACTACCATGGTGATGACAGTGACTGATGACGGTGGACCCCTGTGGCACTCATTGCATAGAGTTCCCCCCAAGGTGTCATACTGTTGACAAGGAGGAATGTCATCATTGGACTTGATGGACTATCAGCCAGCGTGTTTTGAGCAGAGTGCTGAATTAATGGTGAGTTATGGGAGTTGGAAACAATTTTCAAATGGTTGAAAACAGTAGTGGGAGAAGGGAAGGGTGTCTACTCATAAATTAGTGATCTAGTATTACTATTTTTTTGTGTTTGGTTCCTTCTGTTTCTCCGTCTGACCGTGGCTGCTCGTTTCTTTATTCTGTACTCCTCCATTATCTAGGTTGCTGTAAATCTTCTTTCATTGCTTCTCCAACCTAATTTTCATTAGCCTGCAACAAAATTATGCAGCAAACCAAACAGATTATCATAAAACTATCCATGTCATTTCTCTTCTCTCTTCTATCCATCGTCAACCGCTTATTCGATGTCAGATCACGGGGTAACTGGAGGCCATCTCAGTCCTCATTGGGCAAAAGGCAGGGAAGCATCCTAGATAGGTCACCAGTCCATCACAGGGCAGAGCAGTTAGGAGAATAATGTCTTGCTTAAGGACAGTTCAACATACTTCTCTGCAGGTGTGGGGATCAAACCTGCATCCCTCTGATCGCGAGATGAAGCTCTACCCACTGAGCTATGCCGCCCCTGTTTTCTCATATGAAATGGTTTTTTGTTTTTTTTTATCAGTCACAAATCTTGTTTTTCATTACTGAAACAGAGGTTATCTTTTCTCCAATGGACACCGACAGGCATCCAGCTGTTCCACATTTCAAAGTTATGGAAGTGGGAACGCTGTTAAAGATGATGAAAGGCCTTTTTGAGGTCCCTTTTCCAGTAAGTTTTTGCAAACAATGAAGTAGCCATGTTGCCATAAACTAGCTAACATTAAATTCTTTGCATAAAATATTTGGAGCTTTATCAAATACACGTTTGAGGCATGGAAAATGTACAATTGTGGAGATTACATTTTTCGGTACAGGACTTCACAACTGAAGATTTCATTTTTATTGCTTAATGGGTATCCGTTTTTTAAATTCCTTTCGTCGTTGAGATGCATCATGGGGAAATGAAAATTCCAGAATTGGCAGAAGTATAGCATTGTCATAGAGTATTTTCTGTTCCCAAGGCAGTGGGCAAATGGGTATAAGTGCCGTCTACTCGGACTGAAGATGTCACCTCCATGAATGATAAAATGCATCCAGATGAAATATAGCAAAGGATGAGAACATCTAAGGATGTTGTTCTCTCTCTTTTTCTCTCCCTTTGGATTCTTGATTTTTTTCTGCATTTCTGCTAGAGTCTGCTTTTTAATTATTTCCATTTCAATAGGCATGGGTAAACGGTAAATTGACTTTTTTGTATAGTCTAGGGACCACTCAAAACGCTTTACTATGACTGGCTCACATCTACCGAGCCCTGCAGCGGGATGTGAACCCGTACTGACCGACTCCCAGGCATGTGCTCTGCCGCTGAGCCACCACGGTTCTTAGAGTGACAAACAATAAATGATATTGTGAGAGTTATACTGTGTCCCTTCTCTTTCTTCACAGATTACCATTTGGAGACCCCTTTGCTGACTTGCCCCCATCACACTGACATGCCTTGTAAATCAGCTGCTAGGTAAGTAGCAGATGCCCTTGCTTAAAAGCCAGTGGTACTATATTGAGATGGATAAGGGATTGACGGTACTGCTGTGAACAGCATATTATCATCTCTGGTAAAATCAGGTCACGGACCGTTGTTATCTATGTCCAATTGTAATGGTTAGAGACCACTTTGGCATCCATGCGACAATAACTATTGACAATGGGCCTAATTCATGGTGCTCTAGCCATAAAGACCAGAGCCTTCCAACCAGCCAGTAGAAATAAAGAGACTGCACCGAGCTTTAAACAGGTTTTGGCTACTATCTCAAATTCTTCACTCCCATGTAATATACAGAGCAGCAGTCAAGTTATAAATGACTTGTTTTCCCTCAATGGCTCTAGATTGAGCTACTTTACTTTTCACTCTAATTGGACTAATTATGTTCCAATTATGTTAATTATGGATACAGGGGAAAAAAACTAATTGCATTTGATTGATTCACATGCTGTACCATCAAGTGTTTTGTGAAAAAGTGAGGCTTTCCTAATGCAACACTTAACCTGTTCCCTCTCTCCTACATGTTACGTATATCATCTATCCACTGCCGACATGCCTGTAAACATTACCCGTCATAAGAGTACCAAGCATTTTTTTTCCGTTGAAGATGCTGCAGCCCCCAAGCAATTAAAGAGCTCACACACTTGCATGATGGCAGAACTGTAAAAAATAAACACATGCAGAACGCTTCTGCAAACTCGGGATATGGCAAAGAGATTTGAGCACATGGGCGTAAAAATAAGTAAATGATGAGAAAACATCACCAGAGAAAGATCCGTTTCATGTGTTATAATCGGTGGTTATTGTTGTGTTCGGTGCTGTGGGGGTGGATATGGACTTAGACGGAGCTTGGGAGAAAAAGGCTGGATGCCCTTCTTGATGCCATGCGGTAGTTTCAAACCTTTGGCCTCAGTTCCCAAAGTGTGCACTCTACCACTGAGCTACTGCGGCCCCCCCCTAAAGATCCAAATATCACCCCTGCTTGTAAAAGTCCCTTGTGGGATGGAGGTTTAAAATGGCAATATCTAATCCTCAATCTTGATCATACACAAGAGGGGGCGAAGCGGTGATATATGTTTTCACTTGTCTTACTTCCACGAGTGCTGCATAACTGCAGGCCATTCTGAAAAGCATGTCTAGCTTTTGAAAAGTGCTCCGCAAAAGTGCATGAATCTATTCCGGCTCCTTAAATATTTTATTGACATAAGCACCTCCATGGGTGTCAGATGTCAACCATGCAAGCACAAAGTGCAAAGCACATTTTATTGCTGGCTGCACACGACGGCGAGTGGAGTCAGGGAGAAACCTTTCACTGCTGACATTGACAGGCAGCAAATTCTCTTGGATTTCATGACTGTATTGACGGCTGACAGCAGTACTAACCCGTCCCAACTCAGAACTGCTTAAACAGCAAACAAAACGGCACTCATTGTATAGCACACAGTGGAGGACATATAAAGAGTCCAAGCCATTCTGATGTAGTATAGTTAAAGGAAGAATGTCTCTTTCAGTGCTGACTGACTGCATTTTTCCTATAAAGAGACGACTTGGGTGATGCAGCTTGGCAGAACAAAGATGGCCAATGATAAAAATGATTGACCTTTTTTTCCAGTCCTCCCTGACAGAAGAGACGTTTGACTGGATAATGTAACGAGAGTGGAAAACAGTGTGCTTGCGTCTATATGTGGATGTCAAAGACAGAATTTAGTTGATTGTATGGGAGTAAATGTCTTATTGTCTCTCTCTGTCTTTAGCTTCTTTTGTTATGTATTGCACTGATTGTAAAACCCTTCCTCTTAGAGACTATTCTGTGATTCTGAACTACATAAATAAACCTCAACTGACTTGTTACGCTTTTCTGTGCGGGTGTGTGTGTGTGTGTGCGTGGGTGTGTTCGAGAAAGAAAAACGAGAAAGAGACAATGTGAGTTTGATAAAACCTCGGCCTAACTCCTGCCCATCAAGTAATGTAGAAATCACTGCAGGAAACAGATTCTCCCTCGTAATTAAGGACAAAGACATCCAGAGCTGAAGAGCTGGAGCACACCATAACTTTAGCAGAAGACCGACACCTGAGAGAGATTCTCGAACTGCAAGAATCACAAAAATGACCAGGTCAGACACTGAGCATGCATCCCATCCATCATGTGGCTTTATATTCACAACAATGTTTCCCAGTCATCAAAACATGGCCGATCAAGGATACCCATGTCAATTTCAGCACTGAGTGTTAGACCATTGAGTTATCGAGAAAAACGGCTTTCCTCAGAGCTGAGTGACAGAAGTTTGCCCAGTAATAAAAAAAGTCTTGAATTAAAAGCCCTCTGATGTGGTAGATGATGTGTCTGTTGAGCCTTGTTAACCTTCTTGGAAGTCCCCCCGCTCTGCACAAAGCCGCAGTTGAAAACTAAAAAGGATGAAGCTACAGACACTTTTGATTCCCCTAACTCAAAAGATATACATTCTGAAAGAGTGCTATTGGAGGGATTAAAATGCAACCAGTTAGTTAGTGTTGGCCGTAAACATGTCCTAACAGCATCAAATCACATCTGTAATTCAGTAGGGAGCTGCTCAGAAATCACAGCTGAATTATTTACTTTGACCTTTATTAGTGGAGCTAAATTTACAAGCGCCTGTGTGGTATTGGTAAGCACTTTCTTTGAAACAACTTCTTCAGTACTCGTATATAATCCCGGCAGCCCTATTCAAGGCACGAAAAGTGGCAGCATGAAGTGACCTTATTGATGTGAACATCATCCATACTGAAATGCTTCCCATCAAACTAAATGCTGGGAGAAATCTCAGCATTGATTCTTAGGAGCTACTCAGCCAACTAAAAGCCAATCAAATCTAAACTGCAATGTAGAGCCATCGGTCCCGTAGCCCTGCTGCACTCTCGTGTGGCCCCTCTTCATAAACTTCCTAAAAAAGACCTTTCAATCCCCTGTTGTTGCAGTGAGGGACCTTAAGTCAGAGCATCAAGCAAGCCACTTCTTTCTGGCAACTACAGAGTGGTCCTTTGTATCTCCCCAGCCTCCTTTTCGTGTCTAAAGCCCTCTTCAGTAAACTCGTCCAAAAAAGGAAAGAAAATAAACCCACAGCCCCACTGCACATCCCCCATCCACAGAACATGAGCCTCTCCCATTCTGTCCTCACTGCATGCAGGAAAACATTCCATTCCTTGCATATCAATGACTCGTTCACCCAGCCAGCACTGCGTACGCAACCCAGCTGACAATTGGTCCATTCCTGCCCCTATCCCTCCTCTTACCCTCGGGGAAGGGAGTTTTACCCCAGGTCCGGTAGCCTAACACCAGCTGGCTGTTAATTATGAAACACAACAACACCAAGGGCCAAATCAGGCCCAGAAACAACCATCTTGTTTCTTCTGTGGCTTTGTCAGGTTAAAGATGACATTCTCCAGGGTTGACATTGGGACAGCGGTTCTCTTGTATTTTATGGCACCTGACGTTTTGACTGCTCCCTGGATCAGCACTGCTGCCGCAGAAAAAAGGAGACCAAGCCATGCAAGGCCAATGACACACCCAGCAGCGATTAAAACTCCCCATGATTCAGCAATTATATTGAGAGGTGGACCTCGGCAGAGACGTAGTGGAAAGAGACCTTTCAGGTAAACCCGAGGGCACCACTGCTCTATGTCCCACACATACCGTCCGTACCCTTTTGGTTGATGTCAGCATCATCATCTCTGCAGGGTGCAAGGGTGAGAACGAAGACACAATGATACAGACATAGTAAACAGTGTGGAACATGAGAACTGTCATTTAATGACACATTCCCTTGTTTGCAGCAGATATGGGATACTTTAATAACTTGGGTAAGGGCTGGTCAGACAGTGGGACAGAGACTGTGGCACCACTTAACCCCTGTCAGCAACCGCTCTAACAGTGCCATCTCTGTTATCTATCAAACGGTTTGGAAACACCATACTTACTTAGTCTCTCTCTCTCTCTCTCTCTCTCTCTCTCTCTCTCTCTCTCTATCAGTGTC
>OMLC01082032.1:0-18699 GCA_900302585.1 Regalecus glesne
CACATCCAGTGAACTCGGTGGTCGTTTTCCCGCAGTCCCTTCTAACGAGGCTCCTGTGTCTGGGATCTGTCCTCATCTCTTATCATCCGCCCAGCTAACGGTTTTGATTTGTCGTCCTGTTTAAATGAGAATAAAGGCAGGAGGGCTTAGCGACTAACTGTCTGTCTGTCAGGCTAGTCTGACTGGTTCCCCTGGCAAAAGACTGCATGGGTAACAAGCTGCTTAGGTAACTGACTTAACGGCGTGCTAGCTGGCTCTGCTAATTGTCTGGCTGGCCAGCTGGCCGTGCAATCTGGGGAACACCACTGTGAGCAATGGGTACGAGAGCTCACGTGTGGAATTTAGTGAAACAGATTTGGATAGAGCGCAGAACTCCCAAAGGGTGACTGTACACATGGTCCAGAAAAAAACGGACGGCCCCTGGACAATTCCATAGAGCGAGGGCCGGTCGAAGCAGCATAGACCAGGGGACCACAGAGCCTCTTAACCATGATCTTACAGCATCTCCGTAATCACCGACTCCATAACCCAGTAAATGTCGGGCTGGATGGGGGGGTACAGAGGAGACAGTGGGGAGCATCATATACAGAAAAGCAAGAAGGAGCAGCGCCATGATAAATGTTAAGCCTCTCATCTCAGATTTCTCTATTTTTGGCTTAAAGCTCGTCGCACATCCTCTTTGAAGGAAGGCCGACTTGTGCATGTGAAGACCGGGCAGTGCATTATTTCAGAAGGCCAGCCTTGATAGAAAGTGCACATCGCGTGTGTCTTGCATGCATATCTCTGCGTACATCGGAAATATCCTTTTCCATTCCCGTTTCATCAAGCTGGGTGGCCTTTCCTCTCCACTCCCCGGTGTTCCCCGGTGCCTGTCACAGCACAATGAAAGACAACCGAGAGGGGGCATGACAGAGATGCATCCCCTGGAAGGAGAGACGGGTGGATTGAGAGCTGCAGCTGATCCCTGAGAAGCACTGCAGGCTTAATACCCCATTATATCCTCTCCCGCCCTATCCAAAGCGTCCAGGCTGCGGGCCCCTGCAGCGTCTTGCCATGGAGGCTCAGAGCTGACGTCAGACCGCTTTGCCTGTATGTTTTCGCCCATCTCATGGTCAGGGGGGTCACTAATGCATTATTCATAATCACAGCAACAACCTAGAAAAATCTTATCTCGACAGGGCAGAGCAACAATCACCACCGGCTCAATCACCGGGCCAGCACTGAAAGCATGCAGCAGCTTCCAGCCTGCCCCTTTTGTGATTAATACTACTGTTTGTACAATGCCTCGGCCGTCGGACGGCGGCTTGTCATCGTGCTGGAGTAGCATTTTCCTGCATTCATGTCCCATAATTGCTGTTAGACACATGGACATGGGATGGGTTTTCATGCTCCTTCTTGATTTGGAGAAGTCTGATGTAGCATCTTGTGTGTATTCAGGAAGGACCCACCCCACCTCCTCGGCATGGACTGAGAACATGTCAGGAAAAAAAAAGGCTATTTTCGATTGAGGCGTTTATTGAAAGTGGTTTTGGGAGAAATGCATGTGTTCTTTAATGACACAGTCTGCAGAAGCCCCCGAACGGGACGCTATTCAGCTGTGGTTTGACTGATGCGTGGTGAATGCCAACAGCTGTCACATGACAGACATTGTTAGAGAGCCCCCCCCACCCCCACCTCCCCAAACAAACCCACAGGAAGTTAAAACCCACAGGTACCTATGCACACTGACACATGCATGCATGCACATTCGCCCACATTGTGTGTGCACCGACAAATACAACTGCATGGTGCAGCCTTGGACAGAGTTCATGTTCTCCATGTCCTGGGTTGTTAAAGAACACATTCAACTGGAGTGGTTACAGAGCGCAGTACGAGTACGTCAAGATGCATATTTCACATACTTATTCTGTTTTGTTTCATATTCATTACCCCATTACAATTATTCATAGTCATCATATTTATCAGCAGTAGAGTGCGTACTTTGGAGCTGACGAGCCAGATGTTGTGGGTTCAAACTCACCGCGAGGCCTCAGGAAGGGCATCCGGCCTTAATCCCCCAAGCTCCATCTAAGTCCGTGTCCACCCCCACAATGTGGGGACTAATCATGACATGTAAAACAATGGACCTCACTCTCACAGACAGACATAGATATCTGTTGATACCTGGGCAGTTCTATCTTATGTTGCATTATATTATAGGACATTTTCTATTAAATTTGCCAATTTTGACACTCCAGATGGAATCAAACTCGTATCCCTCATACTTTTATCGCTGTACTCCAATGAATTCCATCCATCTCCCGTGGCAAAACAGGACACTTTGTCCATCTTTCAGCGAATAGTTATTCATTATCCATGTCATGTCTCTCCACATCCTCATCCCAATACGGATGCGGGGATGAGGAGACTCCGTGGATACCGCAGCCATCAGCTGCCTCTGCTAACTCTGTAATTGAAATGGTAATTTTGTGCTACAGGAGGATGACCTGTGTTCAGCCACAAATCCCAGGGTTTATTGAGAGATAACAAATTGAGAACAAATCATCCCATCAGCCCTAACGGATGGATTCGCTCACAATGCACCTAAAGAAACGCTGGGTAATGTAGCACATATTCAAGCCGTGTGCGATAGTTATATGTTCACCTTGACTGTGTATAGTGAGAGTTTCGTTTTGGGTCCTCTCTCTTCCGCTCCGCATCACTAAAACCTGGGCTCTGATATTTCAACTTGCTGTGAAAGCTCTGACCAGAAATTCAGTGTTTGCTTTCAGAGCTCTTCACTATTTTGTCTCAATGGGTGCCCGTGCACACTCCCTGTATGCCACCTTGAAGACCATTTTTACGTGTCAAGATTAGTCCCCTACATTGTGTGGGTGAACACCGACGTAGATGGAGCATGAGGGATGAAGTCTGAATACGCTTCCGGACGACCCCGCGGTAGGCTCGAACCCACAACATCTAGCCCATCAGTTCCCAAAGCACTTGCTCCACCGCTAAGCTACCGCGGCCCCCTTACATGTATGTATGTATGTATGAGATGGCATAAATGCTCTGCATGTATGTACCCAGTTTATCCCCCACCTTGGTCCTTCCGTGTCCTCGGGGACACTCAGCACTGTCCCACTGCCTGTTTGGCTAGCAGCCTAACAGCCAAACGTGGTGCTGTTTGTACGCCAGACAGGCAGCTTTGTTAATTCATCATTCAAATCATTATCGTAATTGCTTTGCATTCAGGTGCCTAGCGTCCAATGCCAAACGGAGAAAACGGCTTCAGGGTAAACCCTCGCCGCCGAACCTTGAACAACCAACCTGCACTGACCAGCTCTGCCTGGTACAGTCCTCTTTTACTCCTCCTCCAAACCCACCCTCTTCTAGCATCATGCCAGATCCTAAAAACCCAATCACTCCTTATCAGTCCCACGAGGGGAAATTTGGAATTCTCTGCATTGAAACCAACCCTACTATATAGGAGCAGTGAGCTGCCACTGTATGGCCCTCGGGGAACAGTTGAGGTTTCAGGGTCTTGCTCAAGGACACCTTGACAGGCTTTCTGCAGGACCGGGGATCAAACCTGTAATGTTCCAATTGCCAGACGACCGCTCTACCCACTGAGCTATGCCGCCCCCTAATAATAATAACAATAATAATCTCCTATATAGGGAAAATACATTTTAATGAACATTTAGATTGTAAATATGCCAAATTTTGCCACCAGGCTAATTTTCATCTATTTTCCCGAGCAATTATGGGTTCAGTGTCTTGCTCAAGGACACTTCAACGCACTTTCTGAAGAAACCAGAGATTGAACAAATAATCTTTTGATTAGAAAAGCACAACATAACTACAAATCCATTTACTATTCACGAGACAACTACCCTACCTCCTGAGCTATACCACCTCTATTTATAATTATTATTATTATTATTATATTGGCTGTCAGAAGGCATCTTTTTTTCCTGTTGTCATCAAATTTAGAGTTTTACAAATAACCAAAAAGAATAGTGCACATACAATGAGCAACAATCCTCCTTCAGTTGAGCTCTATGGCCTCCATCCATCCATCGTCAACCACTTATCTGAACTTTGGGTCATGGATCTTTGGCCTACAATCTGCTGGAATATTCATTGCATGAGATTTTCAAACACGCTTTTTGGACACACATTTCAATACATATCAGGGAGCTGCTCTTCTTCACTGCAACCCCTCTCCCCGAGTACTCGTCGTGACTCTTGTATGACCATGAAACCTGGCAGTCATCGTAACTGTGTATTAACAGACCCCCAGAGCCATGACTTGTTTGAACATATACGTTTCCATCACCATCAATAAGGATAATGGATGGTTTCCATGGCAATGCTGTTGTGATCCAAGAAGGGGCGGGGGGCTCAGTTCTCTGAAACCTCGTTCTGAGTTTCAAGTCCTTGTACTTTCGGTCGCTATGAGCAGCTCGACTCGTCCCTCTTTAGGCCTGATTCACATTCACATAAGGGTAATAAAAGGTAAATTAGCAGGACGACTATGGATGGTTGAAAAAGGGTGAGGAAGTCAGACAAGCACCAACTGACTGGAACGGGGAGGTGGGGACAAAACAACATGAAAGCCCGAAGCGCTGAAACAAACCAGCCATTAAAGGTAGGGCCACCATAGCAAACGACATTGGCATAGTAATTGGTTGGTTTTATCTCCATCAAATGGGGAGAAGTCGATGAATGGATGGTGCTCGAAATAGAAATAAGGACAGCCCGGCCATTCTGGAGTGCTGACAGCTGATAAGACATCGAGCTGTGAGCCGATCACATTTGGGGTTTTACTCCATCTTTGAATGAAGCTTCAGGAGGTTGATGTCGACCCATAAAGGCTACCTGAAGGGCCTCTTTTTAGAAGTTATAAGATTCCTATGAGTTTGGAGAGATGATTTGAACATAGCTCAGCATAACCGATGAATCTCTGTAGGATTCCTCTTGGCCGAACTGGAACAAGCCAGCTCATGCTGTGGATCGTGGTCATTGTTGTTATTGTGACTCTAAACTGTGCGTCCCCCACAATTTCCTGAAGGCTAAACACTACAAGGTGTATGTCGACCCTCCGCAATCAAAAGCTAGCAGGCTCATTTTTATACAGCGCTTTTTTATTATAGTGACCACTCAAAGCACTTTACAAGGTATGACTCACGATTACCGTGCATGGGGGATTAAGGCTGGATGCCCTTTCCTGGTGTGCCGCAGTGGGATCAAACCTGCGACACTCGACTTGGAGGCACGCACTGTACCACTGAGCAACTACAACAATGTGTACACATCGTGTTTCATTTTCTCTTTTAGCACCAGGCCCATAAAAAGCTAAATACAAACTTAAACCAAATTCCAGTGTTTCCAATATGTGAACCAATCTCAGTAGATTATTTTCAACATCGAAGATTAATGGAAATATCAGGAATGGACCTGCTCCATGCATGAAATGAGTACTTGCACCATGATGCCCCATTGCCCTGGGTTTAGTCTGGGGAATAGATAGTTCTTATCCAATTTTCTCTCCTTATACTATACCAAAGCCTAATAGAATCTTATGTGATGCTACTTTGTCCTCGCAGTAGCAACAGCATCGTGTTAAGCATTAGATCCTTGACTTGTGTACAAGAGGGGTCCATTTTTACATGTCACAATTAGTCCCCATATTGTGGGGGTGGACACAGACTTAGATGGACTTTGGGTTTGAACCCTAAAGTGGGTTCAAAACCCATAAGTTCCCAAAGGGCAGGCTCTACCACTGAGGTACCGCAGCCCCCCTTGACTATGGTACAACATGCTAATTAATTGGCCTTTCACGGACATAAGTAACTTGGATTTTACTTGTGAGCTACACGTTGCTCTTTATAAATGAACTTGAGTCATTGCACTGTTCATCCAAAATGTTTCAATGTTCTTCAGAAACTAACGCCTCTGTTTACCAATAAGAAATGTCCTCCTTAAAGTCTTCCAGAGGACTTAAACATAAATGCCATACATAAAAACAGAACTTCTTTATTCTTGCATTATACGTCACATTGCTAATCACACATCATTAGCAGCTTAAACCACATAATTCTCTTTCGTAATTAACACCAACAATTATGATGGCAAAAATCTTTCTGATTCTGTAACCAATCTTAATTAGTCTCCATTTACAGCTCACAACCTTTAGATTTGGAGAATATTTAGTCCGGTAAAGTAAATTGAGAAGAATCATCTCTGCGTAAAGTAAAAAGCTTTTGGTGGAAAGATTAGCTGGACCATCCTGAGCTGAATTTGTCCAGTGAATGTGAAAAATTGACAATGGCAGTTAAACCCTCTGCCTTATTGAACCACTCCTGCAGAGCTTTATAAAGAACTTGGTCAGATTCAGATAGTTCAAGCACATACCAGAAGGGGGTGCGGCAGGGCTCAGGTAGGAGGGCAGTCCTCAAGTAATTGGAGTGCGTCGAAGTGTTCTTCAGCAAGACACTGAACTCTTAACTGCTCCCTGGGCACTGTGACTGCTCACTGAACCTATACATTAGAATGGATTGAAGGCAAAGAAAGAAAAATGTTTTATGCATGTACAATGACATAAATAAAGCTTCTTCTAGAAGAGATGCATTCAGTAGAGTGCAGATCTCCACCTGGCTTATCTTCCCTTCCCCTTCTCTGGTGCTCTGACTGGATGACAAACAAGCTGAGGAAGTTAACACTCAGCTGTGGTATAAAACATGTTTTCAAAGGTTTTGAATGACGGTAACCACAAGTAGTCCTTGATCATAGTCATAACAGTACACAAAAATGATTAGTCCGATAGGTCCAGTCATATTTGAGATTAGTAGCAGACATACACGAACACATGGAAAGAGAAAAACCAGTGTCATGTGCGACACATCTGCGGTTGACTGATCAGGAAGCAATAGGATATTGCAATACTTCCTGTTTTGACTGCAACCTACAGGAAGTTGTCACTTTATAACTTTGAAATTTCTTGAGTTATCAAAATTCATGATCATGTCGCTGAATGATCTGAGTCAGCCGTAGATGTGTTGGGCATATGTGTACTGTCTGCTTGACACTAATGTCATGTTCCCCGGTTCTGAAGAAGGGATCCCTCCTCTGAAGCTCATCCTGGGGGTTTTCCTGACAGTCTTATTTTCATGTCTCCTCTTAATGAGGATACTGTCGTCATCTGAATCAGAAGGTATTGTTCATCATGAATTACTGTCATTCTTCTAATTGTGTGAATGAGAAGCTCTCTTTACACTTTCGCTGTGATCCAGGGCTACACAGATGAACCTGATTCATCACTTTTGGTTTCAGGGTTAGGATTTTTATAGTTTGTTAGAACCACAACAGCTCTTGGAGAATTGGCACACTACACTATCCATTTTCCACCTTTCTATTCTTAAAATATCTTTCCAATTTTGTTTTTTAGGAGAAAACAGGTGAAAGGGAAGAAAATCCTATAGGGTATGGCTTGTAGCACCTTCAGAGCTGCTGTGGAGTTTTAGAAAAAAATGTGTTTGTCAAAACTGTAGAATGGAATGAGTTCTATGCATTTAACTCATCCTGTTGTATAGGAGCGGTGAGCAGCCACAGTGCCCAGGGACCAACTCCATTACTTTTTCCTATTGCCCTGTTCAGAGGTACAGGCAAGTGTTAATCCTAACATGCATGCGGTTTTTATGGTGGGAGCAAACCAGAGCACCCTGAAGAGCCCCACACAGACACAGGGAGAACATGCAAACTTCTCACATCAAGGATCTGGAATGGTTGGAGATTCAAACTCAGGACCTTCCTGCTGTGAGACAACAGTACTAACCACTTGGCCTACAGTGTGCCCCAGTCTCCTTAACTTTGATACCCCAAACCATCCCGTGAATAAAAATCATGTTTTGTTGTTGTTTCACGGGAGAGCCACTTAATTTAACACAAGCAATGCTCTACATCAGGGATTTTCAACCTTTTATAACTTAGGACCCATGATTATTTAAAATTGAGGACAACCTTCCCAAATAAATTGGATAAAACATAACATGATAAAAGGGAAACAAAATAAACTGAGCTCTTAATACATGTTATCCCGTGATCAGCTAAAAGACCGAAATAAGCATTATGCTTACCCTCAGCGACACACTTGAGCTTGCTTCTGGGAAATGAGATAATTGGCTTTTGGACTAGTTGTTGATGAGGTGATGACTCTGTTGTGACTAATGTCCGTCGTCCCTTTTTGGTAGCAAATACTATTTTAGCTTCTCAACACATACCGGTTGTTTTGGAGTAATCTTTGGAGCTACAGTGAATTCAGCACATCATCTGACAGGATTTTATCGCATTCAACACACTGATTTAAAATATTCAGGGTCGTATTTCTTCATTTAAAAACCGATACCGTTTAAGTCACTGCATCGTAGAGAACGTTAGCTAGCTGGCTATCGGTGGCCAAACACGTTTGTCGCTTCCTGATGACGTATCGTACTTGGCGTGCTCTTTTTCTAACGTAATGATCTTTGAAATCGCATATTTAATCTAATAATTTGTGTTTGTGTAAACTCTCGAGAACATTTAGGTGTAAAAATAATTAGCTCTGCGATTTTTAATCTAATCATTTGGAAGTACCACTACGTCCACATCCCATTAGGTGACGCTCTAATGCCCACCAATGGCTGCACTGGATGAGAAAGGCTGTAGATTCACCCTCTGTTAGCTTGCACATGTGTTGTGATGAGAAGAGTGACAGAGTTATTTGGTAAACTTGGCTTTGGTAAAATAGTTGTTTGCAGTATATACACCGCTGACGTTATACATTTCTATGTGTCCCGTCTGTGTGGTGTTGAGCTATCCGATGTGACAGGGAGTCCGACTTGGACACAGGCATTTAGAATCTGAGATGGATGGTTGGATATAAGAATATCTAAGCTATCTCAGTGATTTGCTTATTATGGTCATATAGAAACATCAAATTTGAACAGAGACAGATAAATAATCAGGGAAATAATGAAAGACATCTTGTTTTATTCTGTTCTATTATTTATTATTAGTGTTTTATTATGGGGCGGCTGTATGGTAACTGGAACATTGGTGGCTTGATCCTCTGTTCCTTCAGAAAGCATGTTGAAGTGCCCTTGTGTCAAATATTGAACCCCTAACTGCTTGGGACAGCAGATGAAAACTAGCCTTGTATAGGAGCATTGAGCTCAGCTAGGGGTTGTGTCTTGCTCAAGCACACTTCAACACACTTTCTGCAAGGGCCGGGGCTTGAACCACCAATCTCCAATTACTATAAGAGTGTTCTACCTCCTGGGCTATATTGCCCCTGCACTACCTTCTCAGTGTGTGGTCTCTTCCGTCAAGGTGCAGGCCTGTGCACAGATCAAGGAAGGTTGAGAAGGTCAAGAAGTTTAGCCGGTTCTCTATGTACCAAGCAAATCCCTCAGGGTGCTTGAATGTGAATTGATGCCGACTCTATCGAGCGTTTCGCCCTTGACCATCTCCTATCATGAATGAAGTAATCATCTGAAGGTCATCCATTCATTCTTCTGAAAGGCTCGTTCGGCCTCGATCATCAAACCCTCCAACTGACATCTAATGGGAGCATCCACTCCAGAACAGAATTGAGATATGAGGAGATGATAGCGGTGAACATGAGCTCCTGTCTTACACAGCTACTAAGCTGCCGACAGTCATTTCCTCCTATGATACCATCAGGAGACACATGATTGGACTATTCCACCCATGCATTAATTCATTGACCGTAAATCCAGACTGAAATCGTGCAATCAGTCTTTCTGCCTGAGTGTTTATGTTTTAATTCAGCACACCTATATTGGTGATAACAGTTCTAAAACATGAGCCTGAAACAAAACCCAAAAAAAGTTTTGACCTCTAGGGAACAGCAGCTAATAAAAATGTCTTCTGTTACAACTGCGACTTCGTTTCTCGGTCTTCGCAACAAAGTGACTCCCGGAAGTGTCTCTTGATGGCATCGTGGTCACGGTCATAAGTATAGAACAAACCAGGTCAATCAATCCGGTCATGAGAAAGTTGGGCAGATTAATTTAGTGCCACTGCTCCGGGAAGGGTCGGGCCTCCAGATGCAAGTGAGAAGCGGTAACATGGAAGGGTGTGATGATCGGGGTCTGACCAAGCCCCTCCTGTCACTGGTTTGTAGAGTCATCCGACGGGATGCAACATCCCTCGATACAGAGTCTACACGGAATAATTCAAAATGGTCGGCAGCAGTTCTCAGATGTCTGAGAACCGTGGGTGCTTCTTAAGCGTTATGGGAATAAGAGGATTTCAAGGTACATTCATACATCAGTGGGCACCATTTTAGCAATGTTACTTGCAGACCTCATTCAACCGTATGCCAAATTTGGACATCCACTGGCCCTTTGCTGAGAGGGAGGTTGATAGATAAGGGGAGGGGGGCTTTATCATGACTCATTACAGGCTCTTTGTGCCCTCTGGCGTCCCCCAGAGCAGGTGACAGACCTCATTCTCCTCTCATCTGTCCGTCTCTCCATTAGTAGCTTTGTGCCGCTCCAGCTCCCTCAGTTATTCCTGTCTGGCCACGTACCGTGTGAGGATGTCGTGGCACAAAACGGGCCCAGAATGCTTATAAGACCAGAAATACTGCGCGTGCCTGCTCTGGGAGAATTGATCAGTAAATGACCCCCCCCACCTCTTGAACCAGACAGCTTGGTTTATATCTACATATCACCCTCTATGTGTTAGGCCTGAGCAGCACTTCTGCTCTTCCACCGCCTCCCTCTAATCCGGCAGAAAGTGCCAGGCCGTGTACGTCTGAGGTAAGCAGAGCATACCTGGGTTAACCTCTGAGGAATGTGCACCGAGAGTTTGTGTTCCGTTGCTTAAAGGAGGCCAGAGACACTGTTCCGGACTTTGCAGGGTGATGGGGTGTCAAGTTGATGAACGCCGCCATGTTGGATGCACCCTGCCACGCACTGCAGGGGGGATGGTGTGGGAGAACAAAGACCTAACGGACACAAAGTCTGCACCTGAGCGCTTGCATGTGTCCGGCCTACATAACACACCTCACACCACATGCACACACACAGGCCATAATCATACGGTGCACGTTGGGAATCCTAACTTGTAGTTTCAGCTTTGCTCAACTCCCAAAGGACCTGGATAAGGGATCGTCATTGAATCTGCATAAGTGGGATGCTAAGTCATCTGAATAGGAAATATTCATGGGAATATTGACCATATGGTGCATTATCGATAATAATAGTAATAATAATAATAATAGTAATAATGTCCTTTATAGGGACAGAGCATATTAATGAACATATAGAGTGGGAATTTAGCCACCAGGATCATTTCTGTCTCTTCAACATATTCAAAATCATACTTAGCAAATCGGTGACGGAGAGAGACGAGTCCTCTCTGGAGTAAACAGCCCATCCTCCATGCTTTTAACACTGAAAACAGCTGCCCGCCTGTTACCCAGCAGTCCTGTATGCCCAATGTATGCCCAAGGGTCTCTTTGGTAAAAGGCCATCTTACACAACAGGTTCAGCGGTGCTGGGCAGGCCAGCCGGGCAGCGGTTCAGGGCTTTATCTATTGAAGCAGAGAGCAGCACAGCTCTTAGCGCTCATTAGGGACGCATCAATTGCCTCTGGGCCCCAATGAGGAGTGACAGCAGGGCCCGGCCGCCAGGCAATAAGGCCATCACTGAATGCTGGAGCACAGGATAGAGATAGTAAGTTGTCAGGCAGCTAGCCCTGGCCCGCGCTCGCCAAGTGGCCCCCTTGCCTATTCTGCCATGCAAACATGGACCTGGGGACAGGAGCTGCTCAGCAATGTAGAGGCGTAATCTGCGGAGAATTTACTCTTTTCTGTAGGAGTCCGGTGTTCATGTAGCGTTGACACCTGAAGAGTTTGTTTATCGTGATCATGTCCTCACTGTGCACTTCACCAAACTGTCTCTCATCAAATTCATTTCTAACGAAGCTATTTTATTTGTGATTTACTCTATTTCATCTGTCAATTTATTTATTATATTCTAATTATAGTTTTTCATATGATTCCAATCGTTTCAATGTTTTGGATACCTGGATTATTGAGTAAAAATATACTTATTTACTGATTTACTATCCTCATCTCGACATATGTGCCGACTGCACAGAATCCCAACACGAGCTTCATGAGGCGCTACTGCTCTCTACAGGCTATGAGGTGAACTGCAGTCTGCATCCAGCATCCTGAACTCAGTGTTCCTCTCTGTTGCAGGACGCACCAGACTACGGCAACATCCAGGAGCTCAAGTATTTAGAAATGGTCATATCTGAAGTGTTGCGCATCTACCCTCCCATATACAGGTGGGTATGAATGAGGAATCATAGAAGAAGAACTGAATGAACTGTGAATAACGGTGGCCAAATAGTTTGTACCTTCCTCCCTGATCATGCCAAGAACCAAGCTCTCCATGACCGGTTCTCACCATCGTCAAGAGAGATATCGGAGGCCAACATGCTTAGACTTGTGTGTTGCAGACTTCCTATTTAACCCCAACTCTCCATCACCCTCCAACAGATATAACCGTGTGGTTGAAGACGACTGTGTGGTGAATGGTCAGTTACTTCCGAAAGGATCATCTCTGGAGATCCCTGTGAGCTTCCTACACAATAGCCCGGAGTACTGGCCAGAGCCTGAGAAGTTCATCCCTGAGAGGTCAGAGCGAGCAGCACCCACAGACAAAGAGTTGAATGGGGTGAATTTTAAGCCAGGACAAGAAAGTAAACGTCCAAGCCATGTGTCTGCCAATCGACACCACTTTTAAGCTAGCTAGGGACGTAAAATCAGCTAACTTAGCGCGCGGAAGCAGGAGAAACTTTATTTGTCATTGTAAATACACACAATGACACGTGTTCTCTGCATCCAACCCGTCCTAACGTATAGGAGCGGTGAGCAGCTGCAGAGCCTGGGGAGAAGCTAGGGATTCAGTGTCCTTCATAGGGACGGTGCATATTAATGAACATTCAGATACATCAGATCAGGGAGTCACTTGTCAGCAGACATTTGAATAAAGTTTTTCAATGAATGATGAATGAAACAACGCCCCCCCATAAACTATGACTTGTGGTCGACCCCCAGGTTCACCCCAGAGCAAAGTGCTCAGCGGCACCCGTTCGTGTACCTGCCGTTCGGCACGGGCCCACGTGTCTGTGTGGGGATGAGACTCGCCTGGCTTGAAATGAAGATGGCGCTGGTGAAGGTCTTCCGCAGGTTCAATGTCGTGGCGTGCTCCGAGACACAGGTGGGCTGGACACGTCACTCTTCCCCTGCACCCGATGGCAATCTGTGAATGATGATTTTGGATAGAACCGGGCCCATGGGACAACAGTTTAGTAGTCACACCATGTTTACAGTAGCTTAGTGGTCGGTGGTTCAATGGCGACTGGCATGGGGAAGTCCATGAATACTGGGATGGCATCCAGCACTTGACCTGTGCCCTCGTCCATAGGGTTAGTGGCTGGGTCAGGAAGTCCATCCCATGTAAACGTTCGCCGCATCAGTATGTAGAGCGCAGGACGACAAGACAAGACCAAACTGGACCGGTCCAGGCCTGGGTTAACAATGGCCACCATTGGTGCTGGGATGGAACTATCAAATCTACTGCGGCAACCTCTGAAAAAAAGGTGTACGAGCCAAAAGAAGTGATAAATGGTTCTGAACCTGGGGGATAGGAGCTCTGTTCATTTCAATAACTTTCAGGCCGTTTAAGCATAAATCCTTATTTTAGAGCTTTGGTGGGTATTTTCCATTCCATTTATTTGATGGGTTGGTGAGACAGAGGAAAGGCAGGGGAGAGAGAGGGGATGACATGCAGCAAACGGCCCGACTCGGATTCTAACCCAGGCCACTACTCAGTCCTATCTGGTACAGAAAGAGAATGATATCCTAGGACCAGTGTTAGACAATGCCACATGGTCATACTGGAGACTGGGGTCTCCATTCAGTGTGTCTTTGCAGGGGTCACAAGACAGGCATGCTAACAAACAACTACTTGAGACAGATCTTCATCTCATGTCAGACAATAGCTTCCCACTTTCACACCGCGCTCTCTTTACTCTGATGCAGGTTCCCCTCGAGCTGACGTCTGGCATCTCTCTTGCAGCCAAGAATGGCATCTACATCAAACTCACCAAGAGAGATGTCAATATGGAAGAAGCACGCACACCGGAACATTAGAGGCTCATCTTTCAATTTGGGGCATTAGAAAACAAGGATTCCTGGATGTACGCAGCCCATAGCGTCTGACAGGTCTGCACTGGGAAAGGGTCAACATGTTGACCCCTTAGAAAGTCTAGTCGGAGAAGATTTAATGGCATTTTCCTGCTGCTGTGATGGAGTGGTGACCCGTCCAGAGTGTTTCCCCGCCTGTCACCCAGTGAGCCCTGGGATAGGCTCCAGCATGACCCCATGACCTGACACCTACCTGATATATGAGGTGAAATAATAAGACTGAATGAATTTGATTATCAACCCTGTAGGCACAAAACATCTTAAATGGAATTATTAGATGCCCCTGCGGTCTCACCGATGCTCATCTTAGATGGAGGGACTGTGAGTTTCAAGCCTGAATGTATACTATTATGATACTATACCAACACTATGCTCCCTCGACATACCATGAGATGTATTGCTGATGGTGACTGATTAATTTAAACGTCTTTTTTTCCCCACTGTCGTTTTGATCAACTGAAGATGATTTAAGAAAATGAACACTGAACTTCGGCGTCCTTAACTTGTTCCAATACAAATGAGAGGACTCCCATGGCGAAATACTTTTATTAGGGGATTCAAGGAAAATGTCCATATCTACAGGTCTCAACCGCACAATTCTCACATGAAACCCTAAAACACCATTTGACTTCAAATTTGACAATGCTAAATAAAGGGTTTGTTTCATGGAACCACATGCTTACGCATGTCAAGGCAACTCGCTGGGATCCATCTTTGCTAATGATGAAGAAAAACATATTCAATCTTTACCCATAGGAATGTATAGACTAAAAGGCAGCTCCAGCAGTCTAACATTCATGTCGTATTTATTTTGCACAATGTCACAGAGGACAAACTGCACCCCATAGCGCTGGAACAACTCCACTTTGGTGAATTTTAAGGTGGCTAAAACTGTTCAGGCTTCACTGGTACTCAATTATGTAGTGTGGATAAATCTGGAGTTTCTCGAAGATGACAAAGATGCTGGGGTCCCGTGTGGAGTCAACACAGCTATCGTATAACCTTTTGTTGGGGCCTTTGACGGGGGGCTTGATGTGACTGCTGCATCCAGTGGCGTACTCGCCCACCAGGACAAAAGCGACGATCATCATCTTGTGGCTGAAGCTCGCACCTCTGATACGATGGTCTGAGGTGCAGGCATCCCTGGTAAAGTAAATCCCTATCCAATAAGAAATAAGATATGAGTGCACTCCACACAAACCAAAACAAAGGAGAACACATCTGCCTAAAGTTGGACCCGTCGACTTCAGGCATTGTCAAAAGTATGGCTACAATCCTGAAGACCACCGTTTCTGTTGACCTCTGACACCGCCGATGACACACCCAGGTGGGGTGTGTGGACACTCAACATCTCCAGGATCCATTCAAAGTGGCACGGAGTCACCGGCGCTGTTGTTTCAGCACCAGCAAACAAAGGAATTATGTTTGGGGTTGTTGCTAGTGACGATGTGTTCATCCATCACTAAACATAATCTACGAGTTAAATCTGCTGTATCTGCTGAGACAAATCAGCCTCTTTAGACTTGCTTCTATCATCAGCATCTGGCTGCTATAGTGAAGACCGAAAATGCCTTAGCTGCGCCATTTTCTCCCTCAAAAGTCCTATTCGCATACTTCGGGAACTGACAAGGCAGATGTTCGGGATCAAACCCAGAGCCGGGCATCTGGAAGGGTATCCGGTCTTAATCCCTCAAGCTCCATCGAAGTCCATGTCCACCCCCACAACGTGGGGACTGATCATGACAAGTAAAAATGGAACTCCCTCAGGTCAGAAAGACTTATTTACATACAACCAATCAGATCAAGTCATGAAACTATGGAACCCCACCCACTCTAACCTCCAGCCTTTCCTCTTGCTTGTCACTCAAAGGTCAACTTGTGAATATTGAAGTCAAGGTATTAAATGGCGAATGGACTCGTTCTTATATAGTGCTTTTCCAGTCTAGCTACCATTCAAAGCACTTTACAAAGTATGTCTCAAATTTACTGACCGTGGGGGATTAAGGCCACATGCCTTTTCCTGATGCCCCGTGGAGGGATCGAACCCACTATACCAATTAAGAAAAAAACTGATGTACATAGAAAGAGAATATGTGCTGAATATGTTGGTATGCCATCATCAAGGCTTTTAGACTCGAACAACATAAACCTGATCGCTGCTTTTGGATCCGACTTATCCGAGAAGTTCAGAAGCTTTTACTATTTGGATATTTGTGGATTCTCTAAGGTCTCAAAAACGCAACTTTTTATTTACTTGGATGTAAATCTTCGGGATTGTAGCTTTAAAGATCACCAGTTGTGTGGAAACCCTTATTTACCTCTGCCGTAAGATTGATCACCGGAGTCACAGAGATTCCCGTCGAAGTTCTGCTTGCAGATCGCATCGATCATAGACTTATCCGGGCCATGGAACAAGTACCGCTCATCCACATGTTTTCCTCCATTTCTCGTCTTCATCTGGTCCCTCTGCCTGAGCACAGAACAAGCAAATCAGAAAATAACTAACGCGCACAACATGCTTGCAGAATGCTTTAGAACGTCCGTGTGTTCTCATGGGGAAAATGGAAAGATCTATAACATCTGTGGAGTCCATATGAGCTCCCAGACAAGCGGGTGTCCTGATTGCACCCCTAGCCCTCCCTCCTCTAACTTATCCCACCCACCCTGGGCAGCGTATTACCGTTGAAAGACTTTCCAGAGAAGGGGGTTCTGCACCCTCTTGATGCTGTGGATTACACTTTGTGCCATTGTGTTCTTAAACAACTTCTCGACCATTTTGTACTCGCTCATGGACACAGTGAGGGGAACCAACTGTAATGAGGATAAAAAACAGATGGATAATGAGGGTCATAAATAAGCAAACAGGAATACGTATAACAATGGGTATATTTGTGAATATGAAATGGGAAAGCCATAATGAAAACAGGAGAATCTACCTTGTATGAACCATCAGGCAAGATATTCTTGTCCCAGTTGGGTGGAACGTCAGAAGTAGAGCTACTTGATGACACACTGCTGCATTGGCTGAGACATTCAGAAAAGGGAAGGAAAGAAAAGCAGCTTCATTTGGTTATTGTATTATTATTACAAGGACATTTGCCCTCTGCATTGAACCCATCCTGGGGGTTCAGCATCTAGTCAGGAGGTCACCTGGTCTCCTCCCTAGTGAGGTGTTCTAGGCACATCCAGCTGGGAGGAGGCCACGGGGTAGACTGAGGACCATGTGGAGGGACTATATCTTCTGATAACTAGAGAATCTGCTCTACCACCCGAGTAATGTCGCCCACCCAAAATACAATGTGAAAAATTCACATGATCTGCAGAGACACACAAGGTACTCAGAATCCTCCTCACTTCTCACCACAAAGACAAGGAACTGATGCCCCTTCGTCTTTGCTTAGCTGTTTGTGAACACTTGAATGAGAAAGGAAAATACCTTCTCAGCTTGAGTTCCACCTCCTGACCAGAGATAAAACGGGGCCTCCTCCTGACCTCCCTTTTCATTTCGG
This sequence comes from Regalecus glesne, assembly GCA_900302585.1. Lineage (NCBI taxonomy): Eukaryota > Metazoa > Chordata > Actinopteri > Lampriformes > Regalecidae > Regalecus > Regalecus glesne. The sequence continues at coordinate 17,782 of OMLC01082032.1, forward strand.
GATGCTTGTTCTGCTGATACATCTCTGCAACATACAGTCAATGAAGGTAGCGCATAGTAAAATAAAATAAAAATCACAACCAATGTATCGCATGCTGCCAGTCATTTTCTGAAGCTACTGGCGTACCTTTGATATTCAGAATGTAGTTTTGCTTCTCACTGGTGAAAGAGATCTCAGTCTTTCCTCCTTCCTGGTAAACATTCTCCAGAGTTTGCGACGTGATGGAGGACAGCACACCACTGGTACCCTACAGAGAGGACTCATCAGTATCCACAGCATGGAACAAATCTGTCACAGCTTGGATGTTATTTTCACTTTTCTTTTAGAATTAACTGGACATTTGAATCATCCCCCTGAAAGACGGGAGGTCTCTTTAGTGGTTCTACGACCACCACCTCTTCCCTTGACACCTTTCATTTTACTGCAAAGGAGGAAGAGACACACTATGAATACATGTGCAGTGTATTTTTACTGCACTTTTTTCCCCATAATGCGGTATAGTCATTAAGTTTTGCTTGTATGTATTGATCATACATGTCCTGCACTGTATTACTATATGTCAGGAAAAACATTCCACCTTAATCCCCCAAGCTCCATCCAAGTCTGTGTCCACCCCCCTACAATGTGGGGAGTAATCATGACACGTCAAACGGATGTCTCCGTGTCTTGCTGTATATGTCTACCATTTACTGGCTATTGTAACTTTTTACCATCCAACTCGGTTTGCTCAAGACCTATAGCATGTTTTTCTGTCCCAGAAGAGCAATCCTTCCTCCAATGCTCTTCCTGAAGGTTCTCCCTGAAAAGGGCTTTTTCCATGTGGAGTTTTTCTAAATCAAGGGGATGAGAATAAGAGGCGTTATAAATTGTAATAATAATGACAGGTCTATTTTTACATGTCGTGATTGGTCCCCATGT
>OMLC01082035.1:0-13451 GCA_900302585.1 Regalecus glesne
CCCTGATAAAACTATATTATGGCATGTTTCTCCACCTCAGTGCCCCTCCACCACACACACACACACACACACACACACACACACACAGAGGAATGAACTTGGGAACAGATAGTGGAGCAGTGAGGGAGAAGGGATAGAGGGAAGGGAGGTGGTGAGTCGGCTGCAGCTGATTAATGGAAACAGGAAGAATAAATTGAATGTCCAAAGATAATCCACAGCACTGAGGATACAAACAGCCAAGAGCAATTTGGGGCACACGGGAGCTGGAACCACCACTCGTACATCAAGACACCAAAGGCTCCAGTTACATGACTCTCATGGGATTCTATCACACAGCCTGCTCCACTGAGTGCAGCGTAGCTCAGAAGGCAGGTCGATCACCTTGTGATCGGAGGATCGGTGGTTCGATCCTGGGCCCATTAAGAAAGCGTGTCCAAGTGTCCTTAAGCAAGACACGGAACCCTTAACTGCTCCTGGAGCAGTGCGTGACGGCCGTGCTCATTGCTGCTCTACAACAGGATGGGTTAAATGCAGGGAACAAGTTCCCCTGGCCTTCATCATGCAGCGAATAACAACTCTGAAGTGAGGTTCAGTCACTTTCCATTCTTAAGCACGTCTCTGAGAAGGACAGGTGTCCTGCACTAGCTTAACATGGATTCAACAGTAAATGCCCCATTCCCACAATCATTATCATAATGTCTCTCTGTACCTATTCCCCTCTATCTGACCCTGTGTCATACACTTCAATTAGTCACTCGGAAAAGTCGGTATAATCCAATCACACACTTCCCCTATGAGAGGCCATGTAATGTGAGGTGGAAATCACTCCAAATAATATTACGATTTGAAAATGAGTTGCAGCGTGTTTTATTATTTCTAATTTTCTTTCTGCCATCACGTTTCTCAATGACATCTGCCAGACAACCTATATTCTCAACATCAATGCAGACCCATCAGGTCCTGCTCACAACCTGTTCCACCTCCTCTCCTCCGGAGAGCGCTACAGAGCGCTGTAGAACAAAACAACCAGATAGAGAAAGTCATCTTCCACAGCTGTCATTCAAATGAATGCTTAACACTTCCAAGGTCCAGCCATATATCTTGTATCTGCTGTACTGTGGGTTGGGGCCGTGGTAGCTCAGTGATAGAGAGCATGCTTTGAGTTCTGACACGCCAGATGTTGTGTATTCAACCCCACTGCGGGGCGTTAGGAAGTGTATCCTCCCTTAATCCCTCCCAAGCTCCATGTCCATCCCCACAACATGGGAACTAATCATGACACGTAGAACAGACTTCTCTCCTATTCAATCACTGTCTGTGTACTATAGACATATTTTTCAAAGGCCCTTATCAATTCTTATTTCACACTGTAAATTCAGTATCTACCTCCACCCTCCAAATGGCTGATGAGGCATTTGTGGGGGATCAGCATTTTTTTAAATAGATGATCAAGCAGTAAAATATCTTTGACAGAATGCTTACATTAGCATTGAGGCCCATTCTCATTAAAATGTGAGACATTAAAAAGAACCTACATGCATTTTCCAACAAACAAGGCCAGGAACCATTCTGCAGCTCCTCTCCTGGTTGGACTTGTAACAGCTGCTCGTACGTCATTCTTTATGTGATCTCCCGGGTATGATCACTTTTATCCATCTCACGCCATTTATGGAGTGGATCAATAACACACTGGTGCAGAATGGCTTCACAAGAACTCCTTCAGATACGTTCAGTCATACAGCTCATGGTATCAGAGAGGAAGGGGTGGGAGAAGAGTGTATGTAAACTATTTAATTGCTATAAAGTTTTCTCTGCGAGTCCACCGAAGGGGACAGTGTTACATAAAGTAAGATTCTCTTGTACTACTTTATCCATATTTATAACCTGTTCATGTATTTTTCATGTGTGTCTTCACATCCTAGCATCTTGTCCCCAGGTAACCCTCTGTCCATGCCATACCTATGCATGTATTCATCCATCCATCCACCGAGCTATTAATACATCACCACTCTAGTATTTTCACCTCCACTGTACTTCTATTAGAGTTTCCAGATGGCACTCTCTTCTTTCTCCCTCCCTTTATAGGGACGGCATAGCTCAGGAGGTAGGGCGGTCATTGGAACTTGGTCGTTCAATCCTGAGCCCCTGCAGAAAGCATGTTGTGATGTCCTTGAGCAAGACACTGAGCCCCCAACAGCTCTGCAAGCACCGCCTGGTGGTTGCACTCACTGCTTCTATACGAAAGGATGGGTCAAATGCAGACAACTAATTCTACTGGCCTGGGCCATGTCACATTAAAACAATTCTTCTTGTTCTGTTATTTTCAATCACTCTCTTTATCCTTCAAACCTTCTACTCATTCCATCTCAGTTACTCCTCATCACTCATCCTTAAACACCACCTCCTCCTCCCCTCTTGTCTTTTCCCACACATCTCCCTCTCTCTCCATCCTTCTCCATTCCTATTCATTATGGTAAATTTATTTTATGTGCGTGGTTATTAAATATGGCAGTGGAGTTATGATCTTCTGTTGTGGGGTGATAGTTAAAAACAAATTAGATTAAAATACATATGTGTGGAGGTGGGAATGTAAAAGAACGCTCTTATGAAGCCATCTGGATCAAAGAAACATGTCTCCATCCGAGGGTTTATCTTTATCTCTTCCTACAACCACTTCCATCATCTCACATTAGTCTGTCTGCCTCTTCAAATTTGCCATTTTTAACTGGAGCCCAACAGCAGGTCTAGCCCTATACATATGGTTGTCCCTGAATACCTGAGTCAGTGATGGAGGTTCCCTATTGGTTGGACGGCCAAGTTGGAGATCCCTCATTGGCTGCACAAACAGTTTTCCATTAAATTCATGGAACAGCAGTCAAAACAGCCACTTTTTAAATGTAGTAGCAGCTCAGCCTCATGGGAGGTCCACTTTTATATGTCATGATTAGTTAACATGTTGTGGGGATTGGACATAGACTCAGATGGAGCTTTCTGCTGTGTGATACTTGTGTGCATGGGCACAGAGAGAGGGGGCATCACATGTCATCTGTGCCCTTTGGAACACAGAGAAAGGATCACTGCTTTGAGATGGCCCCGAGATGGAGCATAGATGAGAGTTTAATCATGTTTAGACCTCTCCACTGGGAGGAAAACAGAAGGTCAAGAAATGATGGACACAGTGGGAGTGGGGTTGGGAAGATGCTGGGGAAAGAGTAAAATTTCATGAGGGTGTGAAGGATCATGACCTCATTGAGAGAAATCAAGGTTGGAGGCGGAGGCTGGTGGGGGCTTGTTAAGTAGCAGAGGGCTGAAGGAGCTATAGGATGAGAGGAGGCTAGGGAAGGAGGTGATATATGGAATTAAAGCTAAGGTATTGGAGGAAGCCACTGAGATGGAATTCAAATTCAAGTCACCATTAATCCCCATGTCGTGGGGGCGGACATGGACTTAGATGGAGCTTTGGGATTAAGGCCCGATAACCATCCTGAGTTTGAACCAACAACATCTGGATCATCAGTTCCCAAAGAGCTCCACTCTGCCAGCACTCTCTTCTTCATCTCTCCTCTGCACTCCCTGTTGACCCCAAGTCTTTAAACTCATCCATCTTCCTCACCTCTACTCCTAACAGACTCGCCATTCCGCTGTCTCTCCTCTCGTTCATGCATATGTACCCGCAAGGAATAAAAGACTCCAAAGGTTTTCTCATCATGGTTCCACATCAGCTAATGTCCATAGGACTGTCCATGCAGAACATGTGACTGGGCCATTAGCTTGTGTAGGGAGAGGCTGCGGTGAAATGAAGCGTTTCCCTCTGTTGACCACTGAAGCGACATTGGATCCATTGCCCGGGTTATGGGAAAATGAACACGGGTATGAAATTATTGCTTTGAGTGATGGCAAATGCCAAAACCGACTATTTTTCTCAAGACATCTGAATTTTAATACAGACTTCTTTCTGCATGTGTTAAGATTGGTGTAAACACATTATTAAATCATGATGAAAACATATTTCTCTGAAAACTCATCACTGGGATTGACTGACTGCACTTCAGCATTTGACACTGCGTTGACTGTAGGCAGCGAGAGAAAGAGTGGCATAATGGTTAACATTCACACTTACCATCTATCAGCCTCCAAATCTCATTACGTTAGGGTCATAATAAGGAATTCACCCTATTGTATTTCTAATTTCCTCTTTTTACATATTCAAGCAGTAAAACAATGGATCCGGTAGTAATCTAGAGGCCATGAAATGACAACAGAACTTCAGAGGCCTATTGCTTAACGAGTAATTCTGTTTCCTACCTCCACATAAAAATAGAGTGTGCAGAAAATCGTCTGGGTGCCAACTAGAACTTCATGGTGCACTGACGTATACCTAATGAATTCAGAAATCTATACTTGAATGACCATGTAGGTTGCTCAAAAGTGGTCATGTTTCTATTTTTTCCTATTTTCTTACACTTGAAATATATAAATCTGCCATTACTTTGTTGCTCTTTCTTCTCTGCAGGCATCTTAATGATTGCGCACCAAAGCAAAGCCAATTGCCCATCATTCAGTGCTAGAGTTCAATCTTCAACATTGCATAGCATAATCAAATCAGCCATAGATGAGAGTAGGAATGAAGACTGACAGGTGGATTGACTGCTTTCCCTTTGACACAGCTCTCTCCATCACTACAGTTTGGTAAAGTGAGCACAATACCACTCCAGCAGCTCCCATTCTCTTGAATGGAAGGTTGAATAAATCTCATAAAATGTTACAACAATACACCTCATGTATAAAGGGATACTGAGTGTGTTTTTCTTATTTCTGGCATGGCAGCAATATGCTTCCATATATTGTCCTCATTCTTTTTGTGACTTGTTTTTAAACTGCGAACTAAAAAACAAATTTAATCTTTCCTCATCCCTGTGCTGTGATCAGCTCCTTGCTCCAATAGGTGACTATGCACGTTTATGTTCTGTTATCACAGCACCAACTGTACCAGCTGTAGGTGGATGCATGCCTCTGTGAGTAAGCTGTAATCAGCATTTCTTAGGTATGGAGTGGTTCCATGCATTATATGCATGGCAGCGTGACAATTATTACTTATTGAGCATCTACTTACTGCACTGGTGGTGCCATCTGTGTCTGTTAGCCTCTGGTGCAGATCAAACCAGACAGTCTGCAATGAAGAGCACAACCACAACGACAGGAGCCACATCAATCAACCAGAAGGCCAATGGCAACAGCAACAACAGCATGGACAACAATCAGACATCATTCATCGACAACAGGAACCATTACACAGCCAGACTCTGCACCTATGGAGGACAGGCAGGGGATGCCATGCAGTGGTCTAGGAAAGAGACAGGCGGTGGTCCAGCTTGTGGTCTATGGAGATTAAAATCCATATAAGGATTAATCTGAAGTGATGACATGTTTTAAGGATTAGAGCATAAAAGGTCAGCAGGTAAGAGGTTGTAGAGATGAGGTGAGCACGTGAAGTGGGCCAATCAAAGAAACCGGGACTTGACAGCCATAGTCTCTCAGAGCAGTAAAAAATCCAGACCTACTTAGCGGGAGGAAACGCTGGTCAGGCAGTATATGGTAGCACTAAATAAGCATGAGTTGTGACGTGCTGGGATTAGCTAAATATTGATCCCCAAAAAAGAACTTCATTATTCACATTTAAGAGTTCTGCGAGTCAGAGAATTAGGGTAATTTCTCAGCATGTCTCTCAGACCATGAAATTAGGAATGCCATGTAGGCCACTGGCACAGTGTGTGCGAGTGTGTGTTGGTTGAGGAGATATATTTCTGATTTTTCTTCTACGGTCAGCGTGTGTTCCAGAAACTGCGGTGTTCAGAAAGGCTCTAATAAATCACAGTGATGGCTGACCCTCTGGGGTCCTGGTTTACTGCTACTATAAAGTCCAACTAAGGCCTTGGCTGCTGCTGTGAGTGAGGGTGTCTTTCCACATGGAAGTCCTTAAATTATTAGTTAAGTCAATTTTGGTCATTTTTAACTTGTATGACTCAAAGACATGTGCAAATAAATAATAAACAAATAATCATGAGAATCACTGACAAACCAAAGTATATTTATACTGAACGAGAAATTGTGGGCTGAAATGTTGGCTTAAAGAAAGAAGAAAACAAAAGGAAAATAATAATAATATTAAGAATCACCTTAATAGGGACAGTGCATATTAATGAACATTTAGAATGTAAATATGCCAGATTTAGCCACCAATCACCTCTGGTTTATGCTTAGGCAGGAATTCTTCTCCCTTCGATTGGCTGGTGGAGTGTTTGGAAGGTTTCCTGGCTTTGACAACCACCCAGTTAGGATAAACACTTAACCAGGGCCTGTTAAATGTGGGATTTCTCAAATCCCACATTAAAACCTAAAATAATCAACCCCAAAACAGACCCGTTAAAGAAGTGAGGACCAGCCACAATGTCCTCACTTTAACCAAAATGTCTTTACCCTGACGGTTAATAACTCAAACTGGTCCTTCTAAACATAGAAGTACAAGAACATACACATTGGCACACATAGATCACCCATGGAACCGAGAAAGAGCACAAATCATATCAAACGTAATGGAAATGCATCGGGAAATTAATAAAAAATACATTGGGCTGGTAGATGTATTCCCGAGAGGCCATTAGAGAGGCTTTAGATATGTATAAAACCTGAATAGCTCTGTAAAAGATGTGACGGTTTTAGTTTAGCTGTTCTAATGCCACTAGGAGGCGCTACGCAGCCTACAGATAGAGCAATGTGGTGTCACATAGGCTCAATGCTGAGAGACTTATTAGGCTGGACTAGACGAGGACAATGAGTAGAGCCACTTTTGCCAAACAACAATGGCAGCCAAGAGGTTGGTGTTAGTGCTGCAGTGGAATAAGATTTATCAGAGACGGTGTCAGTAGAATAATGGAGGCCTTTAGCACAAGAAAATGGTGTAACTTTGATGCAATGACCTGAAATCCCAGCGCTTTGAGTTGTGTTAATGGGATGTTTACGAGCAGTTATAAGTCTCAAACAGAGGTGCCCTTGAAATGGTTGATTCTGCTTAAAGTGTCTTTCAGACAGATATCTCATTTGTATGAGTTCTCTAGTCTCAGGATGTCAAATGAAGTTTATCTGTAAGTGTCTTCCTAAATTGTATTTTAACAATGAGGCCTCTCTTCCTCTAATGGAAGACATGTTTCAGAGGTAGAGGGCCCTATCTACGGGTCATCATTAGTCCCCACATTGTGGGGATGTACACGGACTTGGGGGATTGAAGCCCTTCCTGACACCCCGTCCTGGGATCAAACCCGTGACATCTGGTCTGTCAGTTCCTGAAGCCTGTGCTCTACCACTGAGCTACTGCGGCCCCCTGGAAACACGTTTCAGAGAGAGACATGAGAGAATGTGGAAGATTCATCGTGTGCTGTTTTCCTCTCGGGCACACAGCAGCCAGTGGAGTAGGAGCAACCTCAGCGCTCACAAGGGACACTACAACCAACCATCCATCCAGCTGTTGTCTGTCTACACATGAATCGATCAAATCAATCTAAAGTCACGGGAGTGAGAGCTTGACTCTATCCCAGAAGGCAGAGGAACACCCTGGAAAGGCTGCAGGTTCATCACACTGTCACTCACACACTATGGGAGAATTGTAACCTCAGATTCAACTTTACAAACGGTGGGAGGAAACCCATGAAACACTGTGAGAACATCCAACTCCCCACAGAGGGGCTGGAATCAGACCCCAGACCCTCTCGTAGCGACGTGTCTACCAAGGCGTCCCGATGTCAGGATCATGCTCTCGGTTTTAAACCAGAGAGGTTGATTTCCTGAGGAGCATGCAGCCTGTGATTGCTTTGTGTAAGCAGATGTGGACTTTAGGCTGCTGCTGGATGGTGAGGGAAAGGAAAACAAATGGAAAGCCACATTATATTAACATTGTATTCATACAATGAAATGTGTCTTCTGCATTTCACCCATCCTATTGCATGGAACAGCAGGCGGCTGCAGAGCCTGGGTGTCACTCAGTCACAGAGTATCACAAAAACGGATGAGCCAGATGAAATGAAGTGTTGTAGATGGTGAATGGACTTGTTCATAGAAAGTGCTTTTCTTGTCTAGTGATAACCAAGGTTTTGAATTTGATGTGGGCAGTACCTGGGAGCCAGTGCAGGCTCATTTACAGCAGGGAGACGTGAAGGATCTTAGCTAGCAGGCTCTTTTCATCTGTTGTCCCAAGCAGATAGTAGGGCTTCAGTGTCTTGCTCAAGGGCACTTTGACATGCTTTCTGAAGGAACCAGGAATCTAACCGCCAATCTCCCATTTACTAGATGACTGCCCTACCCCCTGAGCTACGCTGCCCTGTGCTCCACTATAATTTAGTGTCTTTACAAGTTAACTTTGAATAAAAACTTTCTGAAACTTCCCCATATGCAGTCCGAGCATCATCATTACTTAATGGACGTGCATATAGACTGACAGGCCTCCATCACTGAGGCCTCTGAAGGAGCCGCCCTCACATGATGCCATTTTAAACTGTGAGAACATGACATTACAGACAACAGAGAAAGATGGGAAGATTAAATGGAAAGATAGAACAAGAGCACGGGAGGACGAGAGAGAACACCAGACGCTGAGGAGACACTGTAACTTTGAGAGGGACACGCTCGCAACAGGACCTCCATTATATATTCCACAGCGGTGATGCTGAGACTGGGCTTTGTTCTAATCTTAGCAGGCACCACAGATCCCAGTGTGTAGCTGGCTTATTAGCCATTCAGTAAACAAGAACTTCTGATCTGTTCTGAAGAAATTCTATAACATCCTCTGACTTCCCAGGCAGGGGACCTGCCTGGGCTTCACACACAATTGAACCGCAGGCTGTAATGAGCAGTACAGCTGTTCATTATAGCGAGACAGGGGGAGAGACTGAGCTCGATAAGCCAACTTAAAGCCATATATTTCACTTACAGTCCGAGTCTGTGAGCGGCACAGCTGAGGCAGCAAAGTATTCATCGCTCCGCAAGTGTGGGTTAGTCTGGAAGCTAGCCTTAATATGAGACGCCTTCTGAGATGCTGCAGGTTTTGATTACGAGCAGGAGGAAGCCATCTGGAGAATAAGATACTGGTGTGTCTTAAACATATGTCCTATCTGACCAAATCCCAATCCACTGTGAAATATCACAGGCAGAGGACAACGGCACTACAATAGCGTGGCTTTAACTCATATCCAAGATACTGCGTGAGCCCACCCTATGTACTGCTGGCTATGGTGGTGCCATGAAGGCTAGTTAGAGTGGTTATTTTGATCTGAACTGGGGTTGCAGATGGTGCTGGAATCCACTGCACTCGACTCTCAGCCGACAGCTTCAGCAGCCACTTGTATCTGAGAGAAATACAAGAGGTGGGACCAAGGCATCATCTTCCAAGTCACAAGTAGGTTTCGAGTCTCTGGACTTGAGTCCCGAGTCAAAACACGCAAATCCCCTATCAAGTCCCGATTCTAGACCAGCAAGTCCTAAACTTTATTTCAGGTCCTAATCAAGTTGCCACGTGCTCCTCATCAAACCGTATGATATTCAGACATTGTTACAATAGTGTGAGGGGTCCGTTCTAAGAGTCACCATTAGTCCCTGTGTTGTGGAGGTGGACACAGACTTAGATGGAGTTTAGGGGATTAAGGCCGAATGCCCTTCCTGACACCCCAAAGTGGGTTCGAATTCGCTCCCTCTGGCTCATCAGTTCCTGAAGCTCACACTCCAGCACTGAGCCTCACCAGCCCCTGGCTCCTCAGTACAGTAGGGGCCTTAAGAGCTTTTGGATACGTCTTTGTCCTTGTTCATCAAAACCTCTCACTGAAACTTATTCACTGATCTACACTTCACTTCTCAGTGCATGCTTCTCCCAGCTATTAGGAAATCCTGTAGTTGTAGTGAGACATGAGCTTAATTGACTGCAATCTTATTAAGTTTGACCATGGAGTTTCACTTTCATGTCTACTTTCCTTATGAAATTTCACTTTCTTGTCAACTCTAGGTCTATTACTGGCTATTTTTAGATGGTGTGAAAAAAATCATCCGTCTTCTACTCCAGTTCATCTCAATTGGGCAAAATAAATTAGCGCATACCGTCGTTTCTATATATTCAATTTTGTAGCTGTGCAAATCAGGTCAGTCTCTGTGGGATATACCAGGTTGTCAGACACTTGTTCGGGGTCAAAAGGAAAAATTACTGATGTAGTTCTCAGTGGCTTCTAGTGAGAGGAGTGATATAGCTTCATAGATCTGTCATGAAGACCAGGTCAGTTAGGCTGCTTTAAGGTATACAAAAGACATGTTTAGCGTTCAGGGGCTTATGGTCATCCCAGAAACTACAATAAAATGAATGCATACACACCCACACACTTAATCAGCATGTCAAGGTTTCTTTCTCTCTCTTTCCCCTATATGTGCTCCGACTCTCTCTGCTGCCATATCAGCATGTTAAAGTGCTTTAGGTCTGATGGGTCCGCATCTGACCAACATGTTCACTACTTGGGCCAGAGACGGAAACAGGAAGGCAGAGAGGGGACACAGCAAGGGAATTCAAAGAAGACTGAATGAGGGAGAATAAACAAGGAGGATGGGCTGGATGGACACAGATGGGTGCCATCAGGGTGGTGGGCTGGGGTGTGGAGGACATGGGAGCATCAGGGACCAGTGAGCCGATTGAAAGATAGAGGGGGTAAAAAATAACATGACAAACTGGAATGGTTTGGATGTCAGGGCTTTGTAATTGCTTCCTTGGTGCCTCTGCTCATTCCCTCTGTCCTCTACTCCTTCCTTATATCAGCCGACACCTTTCTCTCATCATTTACATCCCTCCTTCCATCCAAGCATGTCACTTGCCTCAATCAATTTGATTATAAAGGGTTTAGAATGTATGATCTGTTCCTTAGCCACGCATTAGAAAATGTTTAAACCAAGCAGGACAACATTAGCGCCTCAGTGTTTGCATTAAGATACAAAAAAGTTCTGGCAGTTAGTTTGAAGAGTATTAAGCATTGTAAATGCATGTCACACCAGTTCAGAATCATTAAAAACTTGTAGAAATATGTGTTGGACTCTAGGATCCACTTGCAAGTATTTTGCTTTATGGGAATAGTAGTTTACTTACCGAGTTGTTTTTTTTACTGTGTATACAATAAAACACTGTTACTGTATATAAAATGTGATAACTCTGTATATACAGTGGGAGAGTGCAATACACTTTTGTGTGTGTGTGTGTGGGGGGGGGCTCTTTACCTTATTCTCCAGTCGTCCAATAAGCTCAGCTAGGCGGTTAATCTGGCTTTCCAGACCCTCTTTTCTCACCTCCACCATACCTAACACACAAAACCACACACAGAAATGCAATGGACAGATTAAAACATACACATCGAATACATATGAATACAGATGCACATCTCTTTCACTGTTTGCTGCCTGTATCTGTCATTTACTACTGTCTTCATGATTATGGGTTACTATTTACAATAAGGGTACATTACTTAACTAGTAATAAGGATTACCTAACAGCCAATTAATATGTCTAATAATCACTTACTGATGGTGTCATCATTCGCTAATATTAGGGCATCCCGTCTTAATCCCCCATGCTCCATCTAGGTCCACGCCCCCCGAGACACACGCACACAATGCGAGGACTAATCAACTAACCTGTAAACCCTTAATAAATATTACTTAATGCTTATTAGGGTTATTTATTGCTCATTATTGTATTAACCAATGTTAGTAGGGTACAGTAATACCACAGATGGGTGTGAAGTCATCATCTGTGCAAAACTGAAAGTGGTTCTGACCATTACAGGTCAGACAGAACATGCCAGTTGGAAAAGAAAAGTTTTGAGATGGGATTTGAAGGTGGGAAGAGAGCCAGTATTGTGAATTTCTTGTGGGAGAGAGTTTCAGAGGCTGGTGGCAGAACAACTGAAGACTCCAGACCCCATGGTAGTCCAGTGGGCAGATGGTGCAGGGAGTTGAATGGCAAAAGAGGATCTGAGAGTATGAGAGGGTGAGTGGATGTGGAGGAGTTGGAGAAGATACAAATGGGCTGGGCCATTGAGGGCCTAAAAGGTGCGAAGCAGAAACTTGAAGTGCATTTGGTTTTTAACACGGAGCCAATAAAGTTAGTAGAAGAACAGGAGTGGTCTGAGCCACAGAAGTAGTTCTGGTAATGATTTGGGCATCTGTGATGGAGAACGGCAGTGCTGTTCGGTGTAAGCGGCAGACGAGGATGATTAATATTGCATAGGTGGAAATCTGCAGACCAAGTAAAATCTTTGATGATCTTTTAAAAAAATAATGTACTGTCCAATATTACACTCAGACTCTTAACCTGCAGGGGGAATGAAGAACTATAGAATTGTCACTAGTTAGAGGAAAAACTATCGGCTTAGGCCAAAGTAGATTTAGCACATTTGAGGAAAACCTCAGTTGTATCACTAGTAAGTATGTGGAAGTTATACGAGGACCAGGATAAAAAAAATCTAGTATGCAGTCGAAAAGGGAAGTGGGCGGAAGAGTGGAAGTAGGCCTGGTGGGTAGTTTGAGCTGGGTGTCGTCTGCAGGAACTTTGAATGTCAAATTTTCTAAAAAGGTAGCAAAGAAGTATTAACTCGTGTTGATTAATGTACCTTTATTGTGAAATGCTGCACATTTGAAATTCATGTCTAGTTTTTCAGAGAAGTTCAGGTTTTGTCTTTGGAGTTAGGTCAGCATTTTTCAAAGTGATGAATACTTTAAAATGCATAAAATTAATACAAAAAAGTTAATATACCATTGAGAGCATCTTGGCGCCAGAGATGATAGCACAGTAGGGTTTAGGATCTTCATAAAAGCATTTCCTATTTCATACAGTACGGTACTAAACTTAAGTGTACTGGGGACTGTAAAAGGATTTACACTCTTTAAATATATGCAAGGGTTTTCTTTACCGTTTCCTTTATCTGTCTCTCTCACAAACATGAAACATGCACACCCATCAGTTCATCATGAATATTTCATGAAAAGAGAATGTTCCAATGAAGCTGATAAATAGGCAATTATATCTGTTTATCAGTAAGGAATGGGACTCATTTCAAAGGCAGTAGAAGAAGACGGATGGGTGGAAGGCCAAATCATTTGTGTTGCTCTGTCTACTTGGCATTTATTCTGTGTGTGTACGCATGTGTCTTGATATTTTTTTTTATATTACACTGGGCTCTCAGTACTCAATGTTAGTTTTAAAGCAGTATTTCAATTTTGGCAGAACATTTTGACTTTTAGAATTAAGAATTCAATAAAATTAATTTACGTCAAGACAAGTTTCACAACCACAAAATATCACAACTTGCATAGGACATTATACTATCCTTTAGCCTGGGGTCCAGAATGAAAATATATTAGCTGCATTTTCTTCATTA
>OMLC01082040.1:0-17614 GCA_900302585.1 Regalecus glesne
CAGTTTCGATCCATCATGACAAAGAAGCAAAGCTCTATAAATTCAACCCGACGGAAATGTCATTATCCCTACAAACACAAGCGGACACGCACACACACACACACACACACACACACACACACACACACACACACACACACACACACACACACACACACACACACACACACACACAGAGAGAGAGAGAGAGAGAGCCTTTTCCTACTCAATTAGCAATGACATGCCACGTTGCTAATATGTTATTTAAATCGGGAAATAACACAATGTCATTCCAAATTTAGACACATTGAAGATGACTTTTTTTGTACATGTGAAGCAACTCACAGACATGGAGAGAGACTCAGACTCATTCACTCATATGTTGTTAGTCCATCTCTATGAGAAAGGGCCAAATGCAAACACAGACAGGGCTCTAAAGTTAAAGTGCACAGCAACGCTTGAAAAATGATGAAAAAAAAGGTGGGAAATTACTTAGAAATAATTCTGACTCAGAGTTCAGCCTACTGCAAGTCATTCTCAGACCAATAAAATATTTTTATAGCATGGGAGCTGCTTCATTAACTCTTTAGGGAAATGTATTGATGCATACTGAATAGTCCAGGGAAGAGAATCACAAAAATATTGAATTGATTCAACTGGATCAGAAGTTTATTCAGAAACGTTTCGTCACTCAAAGAGGTGACATCTTCAGTCTGAGCTGACTCCAAGCATTCCCACCCTTATAAACAATACAGCGATGCCTTTAGGGAAATCTGCCCTTACTATCCTCATGCCAACTGCAGAATGGGAGAACAGGTAGAGCAGGGCCGTGTGTTTACGGGAACAACCACTAGTACTAAAGGCGAGTGCTTTGATCGTGTTGTGTGACTAGATAGTAAGTGGTGTTAGGAGAGACTTAATAGTTGCTGCAATATAATGAGTTCAGTACTTCATTCATTTTGAAATAATACAATAAAGAAATGTCCGATTCACATGGCCTGAATCTTAAAAAAATGATTTGTTTCTCTGCTTTGGCAAAGCAGAGATAGCTTCCCTTTCCTCCCTAGCCCTGTCCCCTCCTAATCCTTATTGGTTGGTGGAACCTGAAGTGACATTTATGAATGTGCATCCCGGTAGAGATTGAAGTCTTTAGAAACGGGAGGAGTGTTCATGGATCTGAAAGGAGCTCATGTCCCTGCATTGGGTGGAAAGTACCCAGTATGACCTTTTCATAGCATAAAATACACCCCCAAAAATTAATTATATATTCTTAACAAAATCCGGTAGTGGGTGTTACGGATCTCCTGTGTCCTTGTCTCGAGAATAAACTGTATTTTTCCAAATAATAATCCCATGTTTTGTTTGTATGGCATTAGTGCAGTCTACTGTTATATAAGAAACTGAAATAATAAAAAGCTTGTAAAATTACATGTCTCAAAGTCCCCTGTCTGGATAAAAAAACAAATCAGAATGAAAGGTGTTTTATTTGTTCACATGATAAATATAAAAACAAAAAGCTCTGCAAAGTGTGTATAAGCAATTAGTATAAACAAGTTCCCCCATGTCAAAATCATAAAAAGGAAATATATATTGCCACCTTTAGTGAAGTTACTATAGCGTAGGCATATGTCTGGTGTCTGTCTGCATGTTAATCAAACTGTGAATTCAAAAGGAGTATTAATGCCAGTCAAAAGAGATTGGTGTTTTATAATTTCCTAACAGAGCATAAACAACAGAGATCAGCCTTTATGGTGTTAAAAACATCCGAGCTCCCCTCTTCATTTTCCATATGGTTTGCCCTTGACTTAAACCATGTTAAAGTCCCCTCTGGTGACCTATCAAGTAATTTGAAAAGGTTTTAAACATGTTCCATAAGTATATCCTTTCTATGCAAGGGTACATAAGTATGACTGTATCCTGCCAAATGAAAAAGGCACAGCTGTACATACTTTACTAGTGCTATTCCTGAGACCTGATTTAGACTGGGTTGGAACCAATGGGCATAATTGCAAATGATTTCTAAATCGAATTCAAAGGCTTTTAAAAAAAGAACATGTTACTGACAGTCACAAGAGGAGGCTTTTAAGACGGACCGTGGCAACCATAAGTCATATGTCCAAAACCAGATTGGCACTTACGAGATCAAGAGATAAACCTCATAGTAATATCCACCACAGACGGTTCTGGCAACCAGAGCATTTCATTCATCAAGCTCATCTGAGGAAAAAAAACTTTGGATCTGTACTGGCCTGAGAGGTTCAATATATTAGTTTTAAACCCAGATCACTTGCCTTGCCACAGTAACCTTGAAGAAATGCAGACAATGATTAATAACATCTGACATATATGGCAGGGAGAGAAATGGGAATTCTCTGCTTCTATAGTGACATACTATTGTTCAATAGATGAGGTCAAATTCAGCCTCTATTTACTACTGTTCACTAAACTGCTGATCCTACAGGCACTGTGTGGGAACCATCTACGCAAGCACCTGCATCCCAAATAAGGCATTAAAAGCACAAAGCAAACATAAGAATCCAGGTATGTACAATAACCAACTAGTCTGAACAAAACCAATGATGGGAACAAAAATATGTGTTAAATTATAAAAAGCTCAGATGCAAGGGGGAATTGTGTTTAAATTGCATTATAAAAATGTCATGAGGTGTTTGCGTTTACTCTGCTTGTATGTATTTTACAAAATCAATAATCTGCAAGTGTTGTCAATGTTTCTTGTGTTTTATATCTCCCAAAACTGAACTGTTATCTAACATCAGAGTATGCACACATGGATATTCTTCTCATGTAATGTACATGGCTCCTGTTTCCCCAAAGACTTAAAATGTAGTGCCTCAGATTTAGAACGGTTCTTTGAAACCACCTGAATCATACATTCCAGCAGACTATATTGCAGCAGATTGGAAACGAAGAGCCTATTATAAAAAAACGAAAGAAAACAAATAAATCCAGCTTCTTCACTCACCCTCCACCTAGTAAGCGCCATGGAGACAAAATCCCCTTATGCAAATATCGTGCCAGCTAAAATTCTGTCTTTTTATAATAATTTCACATCACGTAAAATGTTTCTTTTTATGTTATTAAAGGATCAATTTAAGTGTGTGTGACTAAAAATTTGGACTGTCATCCACAAGACAAGATGGTAGTGATCCATGAAGGAGTCCGAGACTGAATGGGAAGGAAGGGGAACCAATAGAGAAAAAGATACCGCATATAAAATTAAGGAAAATAGAGAAAAGGAGAACAAGTAAGGTAAATTAACAGGAAATTGGAAAGGATAACACAAACAGGGGAATGAGAAAGAGAGAGACCAAGAGAGAGTATGCCTTCATGGGAGTCATTTCGTTGTGTGAGTGTGTATATTTATAGACCAGGAGACGGTAATCAATATGCTCGTTAAGTCCTCATGGTATGAACAGTTCGATAGAAACACACACACACACACGCACACACACAGATCCTGTTACTGCCGTATTGTTTATCTGTTTCCACCCATTGCTGCATGCCCACCACCTATACTGGAATGGGGCTTCAGTTCCGCAAAGCAGCCAGCCTGAAAAAAAGAAAGGAAAACACTAAAACAAAAGTTTTAAGAAATAATTATGACGAACATCTACTGCACTACTTCCAATTCTTGGAATAATAGGTTGTTTGAAAGAGAGCCCATTGGCGGTTTTCTTTCAAAAAACTATCAAGACCTCCAAATAATGCTGCAACTACACAATAAACATCACAAACAGTGGTCCATACCGTCGGGAAAGCTGGTCCTCCTTCCCCTGGGAGCGAGAGCTCTCACCACCCAGAGAGCTGGCCCCTGCCGGCAACTGGTTAAGCTGGTCCATCACCTCCAGGCCACTCTCCTCTGCTATCTGGTGGATTAGGTCATCCACCTGTTCCTGAGGTGTGGTCAGTGTGGTGGCTGAACTCATTGAGTCCTCCATCACCTGGAGAAGGAAAGAAAAGAGGTTAAAGGTCAGCATTGATTTGAGACAAGAGAGTTGGAGAGCCACAGTATCATGTTAATCATATAACTTACTAAAGGTACTCTTTGATGATTAACCATCAGAAATTAAACCAGTAGCAGAAAGGAGAAGTAATGAATCTGGAATGCTTTAAATATGTCATCTTGTTCTGTTAAGAGAATAAATACTAAGGTGCCAAATGCTTCTAACCTCAATATTTGCATGGAGGACACACAAAGTAGCAAATAGTTCCATGCCTCTCATCATACAAAATGGTGACTGAAGCCATAAGAGTGATGTCCCATTAAAACGAGACAATTTAATTCACATTTGAAAGATACGCCTTGGCCCTTATCCATGTTTTGAAATTGAGGACAGCAAATGACACCAAAGATCGATGGACAATATTTTAAGGACGATAGTATTTCTGGTAACTGCTTCTAATGTTTTCCTTATGGCTTTGTCAGTATATGATCTCTGATATATATATCGAACTGGTTTGCTGCAGACTAAGATGTAGTTGAGATGAAGGTCAGCAATGAGCATCTGTTTTGATATATAAAGGACTTATTCATGGGTGAGGGTAGATACAAAAATGACCATCAGAAAGACACTATGGCTGCAGTAAACAAGGGAAAGGTAATCAGAATAAAGCTTTCAATTTACCATTTACCATCTCATCCCCAATCCATTGCTATTACCATTGCTGGTCAGTAGTAAAAATGAATTGTACATATGGGTGGCAGAGAAGAGATTTCTCCACAGGATGAAAAGGTTCGCCATCTTGGATGCAGTTTGGTAGAGATGCACTTTTGACATAGCATTTTAGAGGTTTCACCTATCACAATCTACCAGGAGGGTCGCCATAAGCAGAGCCCTGATATGATACAGGGATTACTTTTCACAGCTGGCATGGAAATACCTTGACATTCTATAGGAAGAGCAATGGAAAGTGGCTTTTGGGAGCCTCTTCTTACTGGTTTATGTGGAGCTATCACACTACAGTTGTACATTTCAGCATAACATAAGCATTTACACAAAAGTGCATTCCTGCTACTCACAGAGGTGTGGACATCGAGGTTCTGAACCTGTGTTTCAAACTTATCCATTACAGCAGAGACCTTCTGAAGGTCCATGGAGCCCAGTGCCTTGTCAAGGGCCTTGGTCACCTGAGCCATATTCTTGGACACCTGTTGGATAAAAATAAATAAAATCAGAGCAATAAAAGTGCGGATTAGTTAATAATAATAAATTATTAACAATTTTAATGTCTTGAGCTCTATCAAAATGAAAAGTCCTTTTATACTTCTTTGACATTGGTTAGTTTTTCTTTCTTGGCACTGATATTTCTGACATTATCATTCCACCATCACTAGAGTGTAATCGGATTCCTGTAGCCTGGACCAATTACCTGACTTTAAACAAAGTTCAATTAGTTCATCCAGTCAAAAATATAGTGCGAGAAATGTTTCATCACTCATCAAAATGACTTCTGATGAGTGATGAAATGTATCTCCCACTAAACGGTGTGTCCAGATGAATTAATTTTTTTTTGTGATTTCCTGACATCGATTATGTAGTATAAAAAAATGTGAGCAAAGTTGTATTGATTGTTTTTCATCTAGGAATTTTAGGTTTTTCCACTGTTTCACTCATAAATGAGTGTGTACAAGTGAAATACCTTAAAAAATAAATGTAATGAAACAGAAGAAAAATCCTCAGGACTTTGAATATGTGAAAATAAAGTTTGATTGAGAGAAAGTAGGAGGAAACTCTCAGATTAAAATGTCAGTCAGTTAGAAGAAATGTAAGAGATGGAACATAACTATTTCTGCTTTATTAATCTGAGGTTAATTGAAATTCTTGAAAATTTGACAACACATAGTTGGAATTACATATGCCCATGCTATTGCAGAACATGGTATATGATATATAGGCAAGGACAGATCAAATTTGTTGCACACTGTTACTTACCCCTTTCATTGTGACAGCAGTTTGAACTTTAGAGGCCACTGCATCAACACGAGACGCCATGCGCAACATATTAAGACCCTCATTTTTCTTTCGAATTGCATTCTCTGCATAAACTCTGGCACATTCCACATTCTTCTGTTGGAGAGCCTGGTGAACGGGCAAACACACAAAGCTTACACTAAAACATCATGACTGTGATTCACTCTTCTTTCATGGATAAGAATAACCTTCCATTGTTTCATATGCTCTGGACACATATGCTGATAAACTTCAACATAACTTCATTCAAAGCCCAAAATCCCCATTAGAAGCAAGCACACTGTTAAAAAAACAGCTAAAGAAACCCCAACAAATTAATTACTGAATCTATATCTACAATCCATCTTTGACATTCATCCATCAGATATTAATATGAATATATGTGTCTTTAATATTCATGTTAATGTAATGAATAGCAACAAGTATAATTAAGACAGGAACTCCTTTTTTCAAACTTAATAAAAGGAACTGTTTTAAGCAATAAAGGCCAAATGATTTTCATCACTCAGTTGTGAAATATTCAATCAGTGCCCCAACAAGGAAGTGGCGTAAAAATTGTTATACAACACTTACCCTTGTCATTACTCAATCTCAAAATCTCTTGAGGTAAATAACAGTTGTGTCTTTAGTGAGAGAGAGGTAGAAACTCTTAGACATCTGCTTTTTGAATGTGATAAGACTACCACTTTTTGGAAAGGTCACAGCTCACATGTTTTTGGTTCTCCGAATGATAGTTAAGAATCTTTTTTCATGGATATCACATGTGGCTATAATGAAAACAAAGCTGTGGGGTTTGTGGTAAATCTTTTTTTTAATTGTTATCCAAAGTATTTCATTCATAAACAGGAGATTTTAAAGTCTGTCCCGAATTTTGTAATATTCCATTCCATTTATAATATTACAATTTGCTTGGTTAAAGCACTTGAAATGGTGAAAAACAAAAAAATGACACTGTTCAAATATTATGAGATCTTTAACATAAGTCCCAAGACTCCATTCATTTATAATCGGTACATCGCAAAACAATTGAATCAATTCATCTGGACACAATGTTTGTTGAGAGAAATATCTTTCATTCAAGAGCCAACTTTAGTCTCAACTGACTGCAGGCATCCCCATCCTTATAAACAATAGTCATATAACAACCAAAACCAACAATGGCTTCAAGATTTTTTTTAAACAACGTTGTCGAAGTACAAGCACAATGAATGAAGCTGCAATTGCGTCAGCTTCAAATGGTGCATAGAGAATAAAAAGACAGCAATCAGAAATATAAAATATCAGCAATGAGAAAGAATATCTAAACGATGAATGCAAAATATAGGCAATATAAAGTACAATTAGAATTAGTTCTTTCCTATGAAATTAGAATTTTACTGGAGTTTCAATGGTAAAGCGTAATATTCAGAGGATCGAGGAAGAGTTGCAATCACAGCGTTGTTGGAAACAGATGTGCTCTCAAACTAGACATCATCAAGACACTGCACCATGAGTAAACAAAGTCCCCATCAAAACAGTGGCTGGGGAGGGGCAGAAATCCAACATACAAACATGCCATAGTTATCTGTAGTTGTCCTAACTGCGTGTGTGTCAAAGCAAGAAAGATGCCAAAACAACTCACTAGACTGAAGAGAGGACAACACCTGCCCTTTTTTCCTTAAAAAAAAATTCAATATGTGGCGGGAGTTTCAGAACAGTTTAAACCGTTTCTTTTTCTTTCTTTTCTTCAAATTGTACCCCCCCACCCGAATTCCCCAAGTTTCCTACTGCTGGGTCATTCGCTTTGATACCCCTCTAGAATGTCGACATGAAGGAGGAAGCTGTAGCATGCGAGTCCACCAAGCCACGTGACGACTAGCTATTACACATATCGTGGTCTCGCGGAGAAAACAGTGCTTGGCCGTCAGAAGAGAACAAAGTGGAGTACCCAGAATACTTTATCAAACCTAAACCCTATACCCATGTGACATTTAGCCAATTATGCCCCACTAACTTTGGACTTCCGGCAGTAGTTGGAAACAGGGACCTACATGCTCAAAACACTGTGTTTGACACTGTGTTTGGGTTGCTTTCAAACCACAAAATACGCAGTTGGTCCACCCCAAAGATCAAGTCCCCTAGCATAAACAAGACCCTATTAAGGGACGGTGAGGGTTGCCGTGACTTGTACATAATGGAAACTAAACAGTCACTGCCAAAGAGGATGAGCTAACATATCAGGCCAGGGCACCAAAGTCTATATCTAACTACAGTGGCCACTTTTTCAAGGATGAGGATGTGCACATCCTTGATTGGGAGGAATGCTGGTTTGAACAGGGAATATAGATATCGTCCATGTAAAGAGGGAATGACCATCCTTTAACTGGGGGGAAAGAGTATGTCTGTTACCATCTTACAATGCTGTGATTGCAACTTTTCCCAGATGATCTGTAAATAGTAAACATTACCATTGAAACTCAAGTAAATGGCCAATGTGTATATGTAACCATCCGTTTTTTTCAACATTATGCAATAAAATTGTTTACAAGGGTGGGGGATGCCTTCCGTCAGCTTAGACCGAAGATGTCACCTGTATGAGTGATGAAGCATTTCTCTCAATGAACATGGTGTACAGATGAAATGATGCAACTTTGTCCTGATTTCCTTACCTGGATTGTGGAGCATGCAAGAAGGCATATAATCCATAGGGTTTTTTTCCCTTTCCCCCCCAAGTGATATTATTGCTTGGATTTGTCAATATCATAAATAATTTAAATTAATTACACTTTAGAGTAGCTGCTGGAACAGTATTGAGTTCATTTAACCAAACAATCATTACCAATAGAAAGCTGACCCAGGAGGCAAAGCTCTAAATCTACCATCAATGTTTGTTCAATGTTTCTACCGTCAATGTTTGTTCCTTCTCTCACCTATCGCCATGAAAGTCGGGTCATGACCGAAAGAGCAAGATCGCGGGTACAAGCAGCTGAAAAGGGTTTTCCCAGGAGGATGTCTGGTGTCTCCCTTAGAGATAGGGTGAGAAGTTCAGACATACATGTGGGACTTGGAGTAGAGCCACTGCTCCTCCTAGTAGAAAGGAGCCAGTGGAGGTGCTTCGGGCATCTAATAAGGATGCCACCTGATCGCCTCCCAAATGAGGTTTTTCAGGCAAGTCCAGCTGGGAGGAGGCCACGGGGTAGACTGAGGACCAGATGGAGGGATTATATCTCCACACTGGCCTGGGAACGCCTTGAGATCCCCCAATCAGAGCTATTTGATATTCCAAGGGAAAGAAAACTTGGAGTTCCCCTCTGAAATCTGCTACCTCCGCAATCCGATACCGGAAAAGCGGTTGATGATGGATGGATGGATGGATAGATAGACCCTTTATAGTAGTGAAATTGTGATATGTCTTTCTTCTTCTGCCAGTATGGAAGTGTTATGCCTGTTTCTAATACTTCATGTTCAATAAATAAATAAATCTATCAGTGAGACAATATGGGATAGGCTATATGGCCAACCCTTTTGTCACATGTGTAAGGTCAATCGGCTCTCTAAGGAAAATTAAATTAACTTTGAGAAGTCTTTTTATAGCCTTATTCCTCTAGTTAAATTAGAGTCACAATGGCAATACTGTAATATCCCTCATTGATCAATAGAATTATACTGCCCTCTGTTGGATCATGACTGCTCTTCATATCATACAGCCTCTGAAACAAGTGTTTAAAATGGATTCAATTAGTTCTTTCAGCAGGATTTTAAATGAACTTTTTTTTCTATTTTAGGGTTTTTCCTTCCTAAGCGTTTAATTACACCCGGAAGAAACTGGCAGAATTCTCAACAGCCACACCTTAGTGTATGAATACACGGGGTAGATTCCAAACATCCTGAGTCATTAAAGTAACATGAAGACATCTATGACATAATATTAAGGCTACCTAATGGCCAATTAAGTGTAAAAATGTAGATTTACAAAACCTTTTAATGAATTTTAAAATAATCCAAAGTGGAAAAGTTCAATATTCAGATGATATATACTGGATATCATATGTTTTACTTGTGGCAAATATGTCCAAGATTGACAATACAACTTCAAATTCATGCTAAAGCAATACAAACACATTGCTATCTTAGATACTATCTCTGTCTCGCTCTTCACTGGGTTTACTGTTTGAATCTTAAATCTATTTTTTCTGCATTCTTATTTATTTAAGATAGTGTAGTGAATTAAAATGCACAACAAACTAATTGTTGCAACAAACTAAAAAGATTTTTGTCAGGCATAATGTCAGCAGGGTATGTTATGTTGTATGATCTGGAATGTGCAATTGTAATAGTGACATATGGGCACAAAACGTTATTCTGGAAAGTAACTTAAAACACATCTAGATGTTTATGATTTAAAGAAATATATGTATTGTTTATAATCTAACCAGACAAAGAATGGTTCAAGAAGACCCCATGAAAGATCAAGGAATAAGTGAAGTTACCCTCCCCAGGGGAAGCTCAGGGCCCTCCATCTGGAGCCAGGCACAGAAGGAGGGCCCGTCAGCAACCTCGTGGTTCCTGGGTCAAAGAGCCTGGCTGGGCAAAACCCGAAAAAGTAGAGTGGACACTTCTCCATCCCGTAGTCCCGCCAACTACAGGAAGAATCACTGGGTGGGTCTCGACGGACCAGACACAGGCAGTAGAAACTGCCTTTGGGGAGAACTTAACCTCTCAGCGAGGGATGGAGCTGGGGCTTGTGCAGGAGGTGGAATACTACCAGTTAGATCTACACACAATATTAGCCGTGGAACCAAATTCCTAGATGGGGTTGGGCTCTAATCTTCTCCAGAGCTGCCCATGGTGAGAGGTGTCGGGGAGGTGTGGGGAATCTCAAAAGTCCTCGGCTGGGTGCTGCTATGTTGGGAGTTTACCCATGTGGACGAGAGGGTCACCTCCCTACACTTTAGGTGCAGGGATGTAAAAGTGACCCAGAAAGGGTCGGTGTGATTAGCAGAATCAGGTTTTTATTTTCCACTAATCGAGGTATTTTGCAAAGACGATTGGTTGACTAATAGAATCAGGTGTGTACGTGTTTGGTTGGAACAAAAACCTGCACCCACACTGGCTTAAAGACCCTATATGGAGTCCTAGATGAGGCTCCTGTAGAGGACTCTGTCATTTTATTGGGAGATTTCAACACACATGTGGGGAACGATGGAGACACTTGGAGGGGCGGAATTGGAAGGAAAGGCCCTATCTGATCTGAATGTGAGTGGTACTTTATTGTTGGACTTCTGTGCTAGTCATGGATTGTCCATAATGAATACCATGTTCAAACAGAAGGATGCTCATAAGTGTGCATGGTACCAGAGCACCTTGGGCCAAAGGTCAATGGCCGATTTTGTTATTGTATCATGATTTAAGGCTGCATGTCTTGGACACTCGGGTGGAGAGAGGAGTGGAGCTGTCAACTGATCACCATCTGGTGGTGAGTTGGGTCAGGTGGAGAGGGAAGCCTCAGGACAGACCTGGTAAGCCAAAATGCATAGTGCGGGTGAACTGGGAACACCTGGAGGAGGTCTCTGTCCAGGAGACCTTCAACTCCCACCTCTGGCATAGCTTTACTGGGATCCCTGTGGAGGTTGGGAATATTTAACCACAGTGAGCAATAATCAAAGCTTCCACAACTGAAGCTTCAGCTGTGAGCTATGATCTCAAGGTCACAGGTGCCTCAAGGGGTGGTAACCCTCAAACACCCAGGTGGATACCAGCAATCAGGAAAGCCATCTGATTGAAGAAGTAGGCCTTCCGGGATAACTTATCTTTGGAGACTCCAGAGATAGTGGCAAGGTATAAACAGGTCAGAAGGAAGGCAGCCTCAGCTGCGACAGAGGCAAAGTAGCGGGTGTGGGAGGAGTTGGGAAAAGCCATGGAGAAGGACTTGAAGTTAAGACCAATTGCTTCTGAAAAACTGTCTGGCAACTCAGGAGGGGAAAACAAAGAACCACCCAAGCTGTATATAGTGAGGATGGGATGCTGTTGAGCTAAACGGAAGAGGTAAAAGGCCGAGGAACTCCTGAACCTGGCCACCCACCCTCTAGGATAGAGGTAGAGCTGGAGGATGATAGGGTATCAACATCACTTTCCTTGGAGACAGTCACTAAGGTGGTCAAAAAACTCCACAGTGGCAAACCCCCAGTGGATTCCAATGTGGATTCCATCCTGGTTGTGGAATAAAGGATCCGCTTTTTACACTCGCAAGGATCTTGGAGGAGGCCCGGGAGTATCCCCATTTAGTCTACATATGTTTTGTAGATTTGGAGAAGGCTTGTGACCTCCCACAATATCTCCCTCGGGAGATATTGTGGGAGATGCTGAAGGAGTATTGAGTGAGGGGGGGCAATACCCAGGGCCATCCAATCTCTGTATGCCCAAAGCAAGAGCTGTGGCCAGGTTTTCAGTAGTAAGTCAGAATCGTTCCCAGTGGGGGTTAGCCTCTGCCAGGGCTGCCGCATGTCACGTATCCTATCTGTGATATTCATGGACAGGATCACAAGGCATAGTCTTGAAAGAGAGGGGTTGCAATTTGGCAGGCTGAGGATTACGTCAATACTTTTCAGAGATGATGGAATTATAAGTCTGTGATCTTCAGGACTCACTGGATCAGTTCACAGCTCAATGTGAAGCAGCTGGGATGAAGATGAGCACCTCTAAATCTGAGGCAATGTTTATGACCAGGTAACCACTGAACTACCTAATCTGAGTAGGTAATGAGTCCTTACCCCAAGTGAGGGAGTTCAAGTATCTTGAGGTCTTATTCTCAAGTGAGAAGAAGATGGAGCATGAAATGGACTGGAGAATTGGAACTGCTGGAGCGGTATTGCACTTTATTTATCAAACCGTTCTAACACTAAGAAAGCCGAGCCAGAGGGCAAAACTCTCAATCCACTGTTCAATCTTAATTCTTAGTGTCACCTTTGGCCAAGAAAGTTGTGTAATGACCGAAAGAACTCAATCATGGATACAAGTGGCTGAAATGGGTTTTCTCAGGAGGGTGGCCGGGATCTTCCTTATGGACAGAGTGAGAAGTATTGTCCTCTCTGAAAGACTCAGAGTAGAGCTGCTGCTCCTTAACATAAAAAAGAGCCAGATGAGGTGGTTCAAGCATCTAGTAAGGATGCCACCTGGTTGGCTCCCTTAGTACGGTTTTATAGGCATGTCCAACTGGTAGGAGGCCACATGCTAGACCGGGGACCAGGTGGAGTGGTTATATCTCCATACTGGCCTGGGAATACCTCAGGATCCCCCAGTCAGATTTAGTTGATGTGGCCAGGAAAGGGGAATATTGGGGTCCCATGCTGGAACTGCAACCCCCACAACCCGACTTTAAATAAATATAATAAGTTGACAATGAATGGAGGGTTGGATTTAATGTTTTCCGTCTTATTTGGGGTGTCCTCATTTGTTGGCCAGCAAAAATTTCTGAGGCTGTAAAGATTTTAAGAGATGAAAAACCAAAGAAAGAAATTAAAGCACTTCCCATGACATTGAGGACTAGCAGGAACCTATGCTCACCTTCTTGACCTTTGCCTGTTCCTTTTCTGAGTCCTTCTCTGCCTTTTTGGCCAGTTTTTCAAGCTGTTTAGCTGTAAACTGTGTGTAAGACAGACACATAAAAGAATAAGTTCGAGAGATAATTAAATTAACTGGTTGTATGAAGCCAAGATTAATTGACTGTTTCCACAATTACATACCTTTAGTTGAAAGAGAGTCTCTGTAAACATATAAAAAGTAACATTTTGTTACAATACAAACAACCAAACTTTCATGGAATAATTGTTAAATTGATCATGTGCTTCATCATTTTGATATTGTGTCTGGTGATATCATTTACTGAACGTTAAGTATCAATATTGCTCCCTCATTCATTAATAGCCATTACTGTTAACATAAAAAAACTGGCTAATAGTAAAAATAAGTCAAATAAAAAGATATTTTCAAGCTCAATAATCCAGGTAGCCAACAAAGTCAAAAATATTTGCATCAGGTCATCTGGACATCGGTTTAAAACAAAACAGGAATACGTTTCAATATTCATCTGAAAGTTATCGACATCAACATACCATTTAATTGAAAATAAGTGTATTTTCCTGTTAATACTGTATGTAGTGTTCATATTTCTCCCCTTGTTTAAATTGATGTTACATATTATGTTCTATTTTTGATGCTTTTCTTACTGTGCTTTCCATTTTGCTGCTGTAACACAGTAATTGGCCCCTGTGGGACTAATAAAGGAATATCTTATCTTATGTCATCCTCAGCTCTTAGTCCAGTATGTCACCCACCCACTCCCTTTATAGGGACAGAGATGTAAATTAGGGGGCTCACAAATATTGGGGCAAAACAATGCCAACATGGATACAAGAAAAAACATATTTTCAAGCTCAATAACTCAGGTAGTCATTGACATCAAAAACAGTTGCATTACGTCATCTCATGCCAATATTTTTGACTTTATTTTAATAGTAACTTGCTTCATCTTAGTGAGGTCGCCTTACCAGATGCATTATTGCTAACTCAAATCATTTAGCAACCATTTTGTTAGATCAACCAAGCAAAATCACCGATGAATTAGATACCAACGGAACCCAAACGATTTGTTACACTGACATAACATATGACGAATCCAAAACAGGTTTCACATTAACTATGACAACTCGCGTGAGTTGAAATTAGCTAACCAGGTTAACGTTAATTGTCATGACAAGACTGATCGAAATAAACACAAAAAGAATGAAATTAAAAAAGGGTTAAAACAACACATACCATCCATTGCAATTTTTAAGGCAGCACAAACAGTCAAGTGAAATATGTTTCCAAAGACGAACAAGCTAGATTTATTTATTTAGAGTCCCTGTCGACCAGACCCAATACTTCCTGGTTCAAGAATAGTCACGTGTTTTAGAGGTGGAGACTGCTGATGAGGTCACTGGGAGTTTGTTGATGCATTGTTTGTGTAATTCTCTTAAAATGTATCATTTCATCAGTATTTGGCAATAGCTATAATCGGATAAGTCTCTCTGGCTCCTGAGATAAAGGGCAAGAGAGAGAGAGAGAGAGAGAGAGAGAGAGAGAGAGAGAGAGAGAGAAAGCCATTTAGCGAAGAGGAATAAGTATAGGTATAGCACCTGCTCTACAGCTCATACTCGGAGATCCTGAATTTGAAGTCGTGTGCTGGCAACTGACGAATATCACCTCAATAACATGTCTATGGAGGTCAGTGGACTTTATATCAGCCAACCATAGCCTCATGGGTTCTGGAGCAAGTCAGAATGAAAATTCAGGTGAGAAAGAAATAGAAATTGACCTCTCTTTCCAAAATATTTTATTTGAAAACACCCAGCACCATGACATGTTGTGTGCAATGATAATCGTGCATTACAACATCAATACACCTAACGGTGTTATGAATAAGGATTCTTTATGGATATGATTTCTATGAATTTTATAATATCTTGAAATGTTTCTATCAGTTTCATGTGGCTCTAGCATTCAAAAATAATGTGGTTAGTTAAAATAGAAATTAACTTGCTCTCTATTGTAGAGGTGTGGGCCTATCTACTGTATATACCTGACAGCCATGAAACATAGAAAGAATGGTCAAAATAAAAAAGCATGAAATTAGCATCCAGACAAATTGCAAGGCTAATATAATGACTCTAAGTGATAGTGGACTCCATGATCCATTTATTTCCAGGCCGCACCTCAAAATAAACATCGATTAACATTGTTACAAACTAAGAGTTAATACAGAATGGATGAAGAACTATTTCAATAATTTTAAGACATAGTGCAGTCATATCAGTTTCAAGACAGGATCCAACAGAATATTAGATAGTAGATTTTTAAATATCAGATTAGACTCTAGTATGTATCTAGAACAGTTTTCAATGCAGTCATTGACCCTTCATCAGGTATAGAACAATCAATTTTTTTTGTCATATTAAGGCTGTGGAACAAAACAGTGGCTATAAAAGCTATTGCGTCATACATGAATAGTTTTGTTAGCTGACACCTTTATACTGGTGCTTATATTGACTATTACCTCTCTATGGGTGAAAGGGTCCCCATTTACTCCAATCCTGTCTAATGAGTTTATACAAAGACTCGGCTAACCTAAGTACCACTTCGCCACCATGTTTGGCACAGTTGGAAGTGACTAGCTTCCTTCTCAGATGCCTATGAGTTTGGGAAACATCTCATAATAAGTTAATTGATATCACAGGTGGGGCCTTGGTAGCTCAGCTTTAGTGTGGGTGCTTCCAAGTCTGGCATCATGGGTTCAATTCTCCATCAGGATGGACATTTGGCCTTAATCCCTTATGCTCCATCCATGTCAGTGTCTGCTCCCACAACATGGGGAGTAATCGTAATATGTAAAAATGTACCTATTAGTATTGTGCTGAGGTGGCTCTATCCCCTTTGAAATAAGCAATTTGCTCCTCCTTTTTTATCCACTACATGCACCGTCCCCACTGTGCATTAGACCGACATTCATTTCAAACATGAAAACTGATTGTAATAATATAATGTGGCCAATCAGCAGAACAAATAAATATTGCATCATAATGGGTTAATTTGAACCATAATGCATACATTAATAGAGTTGAAACAAACATTGTGCTCAAGAAACAGTTAAAGTAAATGTTATTTGTAGAAATCAAAATGTATATCATTGTTGTCATTGCCACCAATTATATAGGATAACTTGTGGCAACCCAATACCTAATAGATTGTATATATTTGGCAGGATATCTAAATAAATTCAAAAGGAGATGATGTAGACATGAGAACCTTCAAGTCTCTCCAGACAAGTGCCTGAAAATAGCGAGTCTCATCCTTACCTTTAGCATTTGCATGCAACTTTGAAAGCAGAAAAATATCTATTACCTGAATAACTCAGAAATACAGGTGCTAGTTTGTTTATACAGGGGTACATGGGTATATGCAGTACACCTCTCTCCTATTGTTGGAGGGCATGACTGTTACTGATATTATGACAGCTGTGAATAGTGATGTAACAATGTCATTCCCATTGTCTCCACAATGCTAAAAGTTGTGGGCTCATCTTTCTCTTTTTGTTGTTGCTTGTAACAGATCACGATCAAAGAGAACCAAAGCAAGGTACTAAGGTCATCAGTACTTAAAAGGCCTTGTATGACATTTGCATCCCCTCTTGTTTAGTCACAGGGCAATTTTTTAAATTTCATTACTTTTATGTAATAAAAAGTTAAATTTTCTTAAATCGTTCTTATTTTAGAGTTGCCTCTACCATCACAGTCCAACAATGAGTCTTCTGGCTCCTCTTACACAACACGAAGCCCGCCTTCCATCATCATCACTGCTCCATCCAAGGAAGACCTCCATCGTTCATCATCTACCCTGACTTTAGCAGAAACTGTGAAGGAAAGGAGGCCTGGTTCATCCCCGATCATTGTGGCTCGCAAACAAGAACAAAGCTAAGATACAAAGCATCCTGGCTTCATAAGGTATGAATGAAAGAATGAATGAAAGATTTTTTTATTTTTGAACAATTATAAAAACACAAATGTATCTGTTAAATGAACATATATATATATATATATGTATATAAACATATGTGTGTGTATGTATAT
>OMLC01082042.1:0-11183 GCA_900302585.1 Regalecus glesne
GTGTGTTTAGCTGACATTTGGAGCAGTGTGGTGGTGTTTGGAACAGGGCGGCGGAGAGGAGAGGCGAGGACAGTGGGAGGGTTTGGGGAGTCTGTGGTTGTGATACGCAGATCTGAACGGATGGCTTCGAGCCCACGGCTGCCTGGTGGAAGACAGCAGCCCTGGGCTGGAGGATTAACCGCTTTTTAAGTTGCTCCGTCTGGGGCCGCTGCTCTGCTGGGCCGCGCTGCACCAAAGAGTGCTTGTGTGTGTGTCCATTCTAATGAAGGTCTTTGTATGTTTACATACACATTTGTTTGTATATGCCTGTGTGAATGTGTGACTTAATGTGTTTGGAGATTCATCAAGCACATGCATATGCATACTCTAAGAGAGTGTGTGTCTGTGTGTGTGTGTGGGGGGGGTGCTTGCATCTGAGCACCAGCGTCTGCGACGAGCAGATTAGCAAATAGAATGAAAACAATGACCAAGCTCCGGGACAAGAGGAGATAGCGCTAAAAACGCAAGGAAAGAAACAGAGAGAGAGAGAGAAAGAGAGAGAGAGAGAGAGAGAGAGAAACAGAGAAAGAGAGAGAGAACAGAAATGAAAGTGAGGGAGGTAAAGGTGGTGAAATGTGATAGAAGAGGAGTGGCAATGTGCAGAGAAGCACAAAGGATGAATGAATGGGAGGTGGATGATCCTGGGTAGGAATGGAGAGAGGGTACTCATGGCACAGAGTAAATGAGGTGAGGAGAGATGTGATGAGATTTAGGAAATGGAATGAGGA
The DNA here is from genome assembly GCA_900302585.1 of Regalecus glesne. Taxonomy (NCBI): domain Eukaryota; kingdom Metazoa; phylum Chordata; class Actinopteri; order Lampriformes; family Regalecidae; genus Regalecus; species Regalecus glesne. The sequence goes on from OMLC01082042.1 coordinate 768, forward strand.
AGGCTGAGGGTTGAAGCTGTGTGAAAGGAACTTTCATGAGAGTTTATATAGGGGTTTACAGGGGTGTGAGAGGGCGAGGGAGATGGATGGATCAGTGAAAGTGTGAAAAGGTTATACAGATTGATGCTCACTATCTGTGAGGCACCAGTGAAGTCGCCTGGGGCTTCCCCCCTCTCTGTTTCTCACTCTGCACATCCTCTGTTTCCGTTTCTGTCTCTCCTCTCTCACGTCTGCCTCTATCCCCCCACTCTCTCTTTCTCTCTGTCCCTCTCGCTAAGCCCCCACCAACAAAGCTGGTTACTTCTGTGGGATCCGATGTGATCATCACTGTTATGCATGCATGCACATGCAGATGTCTGCTTAAGCATTCATAAATTCACAGTTCAGGGCCACACGTGTGATAGATTTGTCTTTATGTAAATACGCAAATTCATGATGAACACCCCACACAGGCCATATCCCCCTCTACATGCGGGGACACTTCATTGGCTATATCCATCCCCTAGCCCCTAACCATCATATTGCATGCCTAGCCTTAATCTAATCCTAATCCTAATTCTAACCAGAACCCAAATCCTACAGCAGTACAGTGGTGTTGTAGTTAGCCCTGGTCTTTGACAGCAAGAAGGTCCCGGGTTTGAATCCGGCCCAGGTCCTTTCTGTGTGGAGTTTGTATGTTCTCCCGGTGTGTGCGATGGATTCCCCTGGTTGGTCCAATCTCATCATAAAGAAATGCATGCTGGTTAATACTCTGGTCCGGGCCTCCGAGCAAGGCATGGCAAAAAGAACTTGAGTTTATCCGGGGTGCTACACAGCAGCTGCCCACCGCTTCCACTGGCAAGTCAAGTCCATGTTAGTTGTATAGCCCATTATCACAAATTGTGTGTCAGGATGGGTTAAATGCAGAGGATGAATTTCCCCATGGGGATTAATAAACCTCATCTCATCTCGTCTCATTCCATCAAAAGGATGGGCTTCCTGTGTACACAATGTGAATGGAAGGTCACTCCTCAACAGGTGAGGAGGAAAATCTTTCCGGTGGGACCACTTCTCTGGCTCCCGCAGGTCACTTAAAAGGCTGACAGAGTCTTCTTGGGTTTTTTTTAGGCTTTGTATTGTGAGAAAAGAAAGATGTGCCGCGGTAGCTCAGTGGTAGAGCGCGTGCTTCGGGAATTGATGAGTCAGAGGCAGCGGGTCTGAACCCACCACAGGACATCAAGAAAGGCATCCGGCCTTAATCACACAAGCTCCACCTAAGTCCGTGTCCACCCCCCCACACACACACAATGTGAGGGCTAATCGTGACACATGAAACTGACCTCTCACTGCAAGCAAGGAAAGAAAAACTCTTAAGTCTTCATTTGACCGTCCCACGAACATCACATGTGCTGTTTTATGTTCTCTGTGTTTACTAAAGAAATCCAAGGAATTAAACCTTCCTGTGGATTCTCAGAGACCATGGCCAGGGAGCCACAGAAAGACTGTAGGACATCACTCACAGATGCTCTGATGTCTGATGCCTCTGTCATCTGGCAGAGAATTCTTAGCTGACCTTGTCCATGCCATGCAGAACATGTCTTCTGGCGCTAATGCATTCTAAAAAGCCTGCCTTTATTTAAAAAGGCAGGCTTTTCAAAACACATTAGAAAATATGAAAGATGTATCGGAGGGAAAATTGGAATTTTCTTTATTCAACATTTGTTATACAAGCCGGACTATTCTCCAAGACACGGCTAATGTGCAACCTCAAGTCGCCAACTTTGATCTCCCTCCACTGTGGTTTTCAGTGTACGAAGAGGGCCGATGGTAGAATTGAATGACAAAGTAAAAGAACAACCTTTAGCTATTTGTCATTGTACACAGAGAGGTTCGTTTTGTCACAAGTGGTCCCCATGTTGAGGGGGTGCAGATGGATTAAGATGGAGTTTGGGGAATTAAGGCTAGATGCCCTTCCTGGTGGGGAGAGAGAATGGTGCTAGCAAGACCAAATGTTTTACCAACATTGTGAATCATCTCAAACATGAGATGTTCTCCGTTACACTGTCATGACAACTGTGCACCAAAACGTTACGCTGATAGCTCCGATAGATTGCATGATGCGTGCACGTGACCACATGCATGATCCCCCCAGGCTGCACCCTGACTGCCATACTGACATCTACCGATGCCACACGAAGGCCAAAGTCTTAAATGCCATTTGGTCCTTACTCCACTCGTCTGCCTGCCTGTCTCTCTGTCTCCGTCCATCTCCCTCGTCTCTCGAGTCCGTTCCGAAGCGGTGCGAATTTAATCCTGCGCTTTAATTGGCTGTGATCAGAAAAGTGAAATCCCCTTTACCCTGCTGCTGCACGGATTCTGTAAGTGTCGGTGTGCACGTGCACACTCGGATCCATGCACGTGTGTGAGTCGACGTGTTTTCACCAAATTGACCCAATATTCAGGCAGCCATGAGGGCTGCACTGTTCTTACTAATCCCCTTTCAGTTGTCCAACCTTTGTGCGCTCACACATCTGTACACACCACATCAGCGGAAAGCCACAGTAGGTGTCCTTCCTGCACCATGTCTGCTCAACCTTGCAGTGTTAGAGTCCGGCCAGCGGGGCCCCTCATTAACTTTCATTACTGTTTGGCTGTTTTGAGGAGCGCCGGGTGGTGTTGGAAGTGAGGCAGGAGATTCGAGACGACAGAAGTCAGAAGTCAAGCGGAGAGCAATGAAGAGGAAATCCGGCTTTAGTCAGAGGAGAGGAAATGAGGGGGAGGAAAGGAGAGGTGGGGCAAGGGAGAGGTTGTTTTTTGGTCATATGTTTGTTTTCTCTCTTGACTTTCTTTTCACCCTTGAGGCTTGTTTAGTGTTGTTCTCTACTGCCGCTCTTCATGCCACAGTCTTGGCATGGGGACGTTGAGTAAAAGCTCTTTGTTGAACTTGAATGGTTGAGACTGCGACACTTCATAGCCATTGTGGACATACAATGAAGTTATGTTTGGTAACTCAGAATCCAGAAGCATAAACCAGATCAATTAGAGACTACGAAAATAACCTCCCCGCAGCTACAGGAGGTTGTGAGATGATGAAGGCTGCAGCTCTGGGGAAGAAGCTGTTCCTCAGTCTGCTAGTTTGGACTTTGATGGGTCAGCATCTCTTCCCTGATGGTAAGGGGACAAGCAGACTGTGACCTGGGTGGACTGGGCCCACACTGATGTCGCTGCCTTCTTATGTAGATGGCTAGCATACACTGTGTCCCGGTTTCAGAGCACAATTCTCACAACCGTCTGTCCTCCTGGTTTCTGGCAGTGCAGCTGGTGTACCACGGGGTGGCACAGGAGCTGAGGATGCTCTCTGTGGGGCTTCTGGAAGGGTTTACCAGAAGCCAAGAGGGAAGTTTGGCCTGTTGGGGTTTTCTTAAGTGAGCGTTGTTCACCAGGTGGGAGGTGTTGAGGGACCATGAGAGGTCTTCAGTTATATGGATTCCCGGGAATGGGATCTGGTGGATCATCTCCACCTCCTCAACACTTGTGTGGAGAGGAGGCTGTGTGGTCTGACTGGATCTTTAAGAGTCCACAGTGATCCACTTGGTTTCTGTGGCTTTCAGGACTTTTAAGGATTTGGGGTAATGGAATGACTCAGTGAGTGAGGAGGAGAGGTGGTGGAGGAAAAAGGTGGCAGTGGACTCCATATTATTTACACCAGCCTTGGAAGGAATCTTCAATATGATTGAATTTAAACAAACAAACGGAGCCGAGCTTGAATTTTGTTGGCTGTGTTCCACCACACGATGTGAAGCTGAATGTCAGAGCCTGATTCTCAGAACTATGAAGTACTGTAGTACTCGGTAGCTTCCCTGTGTGTGTAGGTGGGTGGACGTGCATGTGCAACAAGCATGCCTGCATAGCATAGCTCAGGGGGTAGGGCAGTCTACCGGTGGTTTGATGCCGGCCTCTGCAGAAAGCGTGTCGAGACATCCTTGAGCAAGACGCCGAGCCCCTGACTGCGTGCCGGCTGCACTCACTGCCCCATCAGATAGGATGGGTCAAAAACAGAGAGCAAATCCCACCGGCCTTGGTCGTGTGGCACATCAAATAATTCTCTTCTATTCCATGTGCCGGTGCTTAAACCCCTAACTGAACGGCACAGACTGCTCCCGATGGGCCATCGTGAAGCATAAGAACCCCAATGAGAGAGCGCTGCAGTCCAAAAGGTTTGAGTCGGCAGTAGACAGGCAGAGAGGCTGGGAAGGAAACCTGAAGATCAGCTATGATGTGGAGACACGACCAGCCAGCAGTGAGATCGCCGAGTCCTGTATGAGTGATTGTTGAGAGAAGCGACAACAGTCGGAGACATGCCCGGGCCAGCGTGAGCCCGCATGCAGGTGTTATTACTTAGGGAAACAGAGCATGAAAGACAACCGCGGCGAAGGAAATGTCAAAGAACAAATAAATAAATAAAACCCTAAAGTATTCAGGTAATTGCTGGGGTGAACGCTTCCTCCGCGGCATGCTGGGTATTTCCGAGAGGATTGCACCGAGACAGACAGAGGAAGGTAGATGTAAGCATACAGTCATCCGTCAGGGGATGTGTGGTCGTAAATAAATGAACCAGTCATTCTGTCAGCGTATCACATTCAAACCAACGTTTGCTTGACTGCGACGTGCTGCAAGCTTTGAAAATAAAACGGTGGGATAATCGGAGGATCACGCAAGACGTGACCAAAGTGGATTTGCATTACAAACATAAGGCAAGACAAGGGCATGAGAGGGAACATACATTTAACATACAAGTCTCAAAAAAATCTTCCATCCATCCTTCATCAACTGCCTATCCACAGATGGGTGGTGGAGTGGATGCTTTCTGCAAAGACCGGATATTGAACCACCAATCTTCTAGATTCCCTCATCAGTCCCACAGGGGGACATTTGGATTTCTCTGGATTTTAACCCATCCTATTGTATAGGAGCAGTGAGCTGCCACCATATGATGCTCAGGGAGCAGTTAGGGGTTAAGTGTCTTGCCCAAGGACACCTCGACATGCTTTTCTGCAGGACCGGGGATCGAACCTGCAACCTTCCGATTACTAGATAACCGTCCTACCTCCTGAGCTACTCCGCCCCTGTCTCAGACCTCTCCTGCATCATAATACTCAATTCATAGGATCTCTGACTGGGAACTTGATGCACTACCAATAGGAAGCCAATCTGTTTCTGTTTCATTTTTTTCTCCTCCTACCCTCTCTGACAAATGTTCCCCATATCTCCCTCTCTCCGTTCACACTAGGATCTTATTACTATCTGATTGAAGGTCTAGCTCTTCAAAGCTATTCCTATTTTTGTAGATGAACACATCTATAGTGCACGCACCCATCCGTGCGCACTCACATACACACCAACACTGAATATCCCCAGAACACATGCACTGTCACGTTTGGACATTTGCTTTGGCAATCATTTCACAAGTCTCTCTGTATTGGAAGGACAGGCTATGATTTCATGAGGGTTCGTTCCTGTTTGGGGCCGGGTGTGCTTCCATCTTCTCAGACTCATTTCGTTTGAGAAAGGCCTGAAAACCTTTCTATTCCAAAGTCATCTTCATGAATACATAGTCTCTGAGCATGACAATGATGCCTCTCTCTGGCTACGTCCAACTAGCTGAGAAGCCCCACAGCTCTCACGTCCCTGCTCTGATATTACCCCCCACTTTGGTCGACTTTGGCTTTTTAAGAATGGGCTTTGTGAGTGAGACTCTGAGGTAGCTCTGGGGTACAAGCGGACGCCGCGGCATCCGACGAGCCTCTTCTTTCGGCCCATTCCCTGTTTTACACGGGTTGCCACAGCAGATTTTATTGTTTCCATTGGTGCCGTTTGTGGCGGCCTCAACTGATTCAGGCTCAAACCGCAATGGAAAATTGGAACTTCATATGATCCTACAATGGCCTCGTCCTGGTCTGCTCATATCAGCAAGCCTCAAGGATCGCCCGGTTGACTCACTTTGGATGTTTTGTTGCGCTTGCTCCTGTCTTGCCCATGTACTCGGTAACCCCAGGCGCCCTCCTTTTCTTACCCACTCACTTTATAAGAAGCGGTGACTCGAAGGTGATTGGGGAACATCTGGGAAACTGCCCATGAACAATAACCTCACAGAAAAGCCTCCGTCGGTGGACTCTGTCTTTTTTCTGACAATTTCCTCCACAGAACCCACCGCAGGGTGTGAGGAAGGGCATCCGGCATCAATCCCCCCACATGCCATCTTAGTCCGTGTCCACCCCCAGAATGTGGGTACTAATCGTGACATGTCAAAACGGACCTCTCTTTATAAATCAATTGAGCGCATTTTCTGATCGTGATCTACCTGTTGCACATGTGCTGTATCCGTATTTAGTGCTTTAAGATGTTTTTTGGGTTGACATGAACATAAGTACTTAAGACAGGTTGAGATGAGATCATGGCATCACTTAACATTTGCCCATAGAAAAATGTTGTGCAGCAGCAGACGTGGAGGGTGTGAGACACCCTTTATGAAACACAACACATCACCATAAACATCAGATGTAGATTGGGAACATCAGGGTGTGTCTGCGGCACTACTGCCACAAGTGCATTAGGATGGGTGAGAGAACAGGATGGAGTGATGGGGAGAAAAGGTGGAGGGGGAGATTCCATCTGCAGTGGTGAAGGTGAATACCAATGTTCTTTGGTCCAGATCAAAGTGCTTGCCTCCTCTTATCCTCCCCTTCATATATTCCCTCCTTGCTCCTCCTCTCCACGCGTCCTCCCTCCTTCCCTCACTTTCTCTGTCCTTCCCTCCTCCACTCTTGTTGAGTTTTCCGTTATTCATCCCTCAGTCTCACTTCACCTTTCAGCTCCACCACTTTTCCCAACCTGCTCTTATACTCTCACTCTCCTCCTTCCATTTTAGTGTCCTCCACAGCTCTTCCTTCTCCTCCTCTCTTCTGATTCCATCTGTGCTCTTCCTTCACTTTTATTCCTGGTGTGAGAAGAGATGTTGCATGCTTAGGCTCTCTCTCTCTCTCTCTCTCTCTCTCTCTCTCTCTCTCTCTCTCTCTCTCCCTGTGTGTGTGTGTGTGTGTGGGCGATTGTGTACACAGCCCAGCTATCTCCTAGCTATCGACCATAAATCATTAAATCACTGAGGCTTTGCACTGCTGAGAAAGAGGTGCAGGCCAGGCCAGGACCATTAACAGAGCCGAACCACTCTCATGGCTGTGTCCCCGTCTCCTCCTCCCCTCCTTCGTCTCCCTCTCACTCCCGATCTCCTTCCCTCAGGCTCAGGCTGTCTGCTCCCTCTCCTTCCTGCCTTACCTCGGCAGCCCATCACCATCCAGCCACAGACCCTCACTACAGAGCCCCTTCATCTTCTCTTGCATTCAGCACTCTGCTGTTTTCTGCTGCTCTATTTCCCAGTAGGGGGAAGATCTTGAGCTCTGGCCACCTACACAGCAACATATTGATGAAGTTGAGACACTTTACTGTCATGGAGGGCATACAGTGAAGCTATGTTTGGTCACTTGGAAACTAGCAGCCATAGAAAACCAGATAAAAAATACGTATCAATAATGTAGAGTAGAAAAATAAGGTGAATGTGATAAACCTGATGAGGTAGGGTCCTCTATCTGCATCACATAAGGCACTTGTTGAGGCACTTGTGAAATCCAAAATGATAAAATGCACTTTTTCATGGCAAACACCTCAGTTCCCAGCAGCTACGGGAGGTTGTAGGTTGATGGAGGCTGCTGCTCTGGGGAAGAAGCCGTTCCTCAGTCTGCTAGTTGGGATTTCTAAGGTCCCTGTATCTCCTCCCTGATGGCCAGTGGACACATGTACTGTGGCCTGAGCGGGCTGGTCCATACTGATGTTGCCACCTTCTTATGTAGATGGCTCGCATACACTGTGTCCAGGTTTTGGACCACAGTTCTCACAACCTACTGTGGCAGTTTCACCACCCGGACCAAGTCGTCCTGGTTTCTGGCAGTGCAGCTGACATACCACACGGGGGCACAGTAGCTGAGGATGCTCTCTGTGGTGCTTCAGTGAAAGTTTCTTAGGAGCTGAGAAGGAAGTTTGGCCTGTTGGAGTTTTCTTAGCTTCCCTCTGATGATCTCCCTTCACCAGGTGGGAGGTGTTGCGGGACCATAAGAGGTCTTGAGTTATATGGATTCCCAGGAATGTCAGGTTGTTGACCCGCTCCACCTCTTCACTGCTTGTGTGGAGAGGGGGCGGTGTGGTCTTCCTGGATCTCCTAAAGTCCACAATGATCTCCTTTGTACAAGATAGGAAGTCTGCAAACCACAATGATGAGCGTCTTGTCCATTTGTGTTTTGGCATAAACTGGGAAATGGGAAAAAATATTTGTTACTTCAGTGAGACTGGTAAGAAGGGTAATGCTTGAATCTGATTGGCCACCGCAGGCTGATTCATTGCCGGCATCACCCCAAAAGTCCAGCATTCCTCCGTTTTTTTCCATACATCTGCTCCTCACCCATAATGCCGTGTTGCCCTCTGTCTCCCGCGTCGCTCGCTCTCAGAGGAAATGAATTGAATCTGGCAGAACGCTTCCTGCCAACGTGCTCAGGCCTCCCCAAAGACGTATCCCCCTCCTTCTTTTTACAACGTGAGCGGCTACCATGACAGATTTGTTGTCCAGCATGTGCAAATTCACCTGGCAAACGATAAGACCTGGCGTTTTCTCTCTCTTGTGCGATTTAAAACCCAAAAGTTCAGAAAGGATTAAAAACCATAATATTCCCATCTCATCCCAGACCACTCAGACATGTCTGACCGTGAGGAAGCCAATGCACGGAGCTCCAGCCAAGCTCCAGTCAGCCAACGGATTGATTACAGGCCACCACTGTGATGCATTCGTTTCATTTGCCAGTTTGCTGGGTTTCTACTGTAGTCCTTCATTGGTATTCATTGCTCCTAAAGGCTCCGCTATACGATGGCCATTATATCAGGTGTGACAAGACTAACAGTGGGGTTCCTCCCGCCTGCCCTACTTAATCCCCGGGTGTGTGTGTGTCGGATGGGGAGTCACAAAGGGAGCCCATTATTGAGCTATAATCCCTGTCTCTCTACCCCCCTCCATCACACATGCACACATGTGCCATTTTCCACATTTACACTAGGAAGAAAGGGAAAAGTCCAAGTTGTCCAGTGTGACGAAGGACCTCCTTCCACCACGTTGTCTTTCCTTCAGTCAGTCTCTGTGGCTTTGCAAGTGGCCAACACCTTTCTCCAAATGACACCGAGCATGAAAGTGGCCTGTTGTACTTGTCATGTCGTAGTGCAGCTGCCATGCTGTAGCCTGTGAAATACCCTTTTAGGCCACTGATCTTATTCTCTAAATGTTGTCCCTTTTTTCCCCACCCGAATTCCCTGAGTTGCCTGTGGGTGTCACTTTATGATGCCCCTCTAGAGCGTCAACAGGAAGGAGGAAGCTGTAGCATGTCTCCTCCAAGTCACATGACGACTAGCCCTCGCTATTTCACACCTCGTGGCCTCGCGGAGAAACCACAGTGCTTGTCTGTGGGAGGAGAATGAAGCGACGTCTGCTAGTGTCTCCCTCTGGGACGACCAAGACGGGGACACTAGTGAACCTAGGATCCTTTATCCAACCTAAACCTTATCCCATAAGAGGCTTAGCCAATTATGATCCACTAACTTTGGACCTCCGGCCGTGGTTGGAAACAGTACAGCTAGGATTCGAACACCCGGCTGCGTGACTCTGAGATCCACTGAGCATCACTTTAACCCTGTACGATGTGCCACTGATCTAACAGTGCATTCAGCTTATTAGTAAAAATGCCACGTAGGAATATTAGATATTTTAAAGTCTACCATTCTTTTCATACCGTCTTCGTTATCATGTACAGTAACTGGTCAACTCACTCGGTAACAGGAGACAAGGATGGGCTCACTAAGCTACTGCGGTCCCCTAAATCAACATAGTTACAGTCTAAAAACAGTCTCTCAGCTTCCTGGGTCCAATTGTTTACATCGAGCACTTGACTCTGACTCAATGAGTTTTTGTCGCAGACTTTACTCAGCCTTGCCCTTCTAAAAGACTTGGTCTGAACTTGGTCCAGATGAGGGTGGTCTTGTCTGCAAAGGATTTGTCGTTTGGTAAAATGTGGGGTGCTGAGCGGGGTGTGGACCAGCTGTGCTCAGCTAATTAACTGAGCACCCCTTAATTGGCTCCACACCACAAATGAAGATGAACCGGTGACAGGACGAGAGGGTGGAGCTCTCCCACACCAAAGTTACTCCCAGTGATCATCGTCTCTAGTCTTTTTCAATGGGTGTAACTCTACTGGGTCTCAGGCTTGGTTTCACCACATGGGCTGTTTTGCTCTTATCAACCAACTGTGTCCAAGTCTCTGTGCTGGGGAGCCCTGACTGTGGTGCAGA